>JAGDQP010064418.1:0-11574 GCA_022664845.1 Lepisma saccharinum
CCCTTTTCAACATAGTCGCAACACGAGGTCTCGCTAGTTTATTATCCTTGTTCCATATTTACAATAATACAATTACATGAAACTGGTTTTCTTATTTTGTCCTATGCACTTCTCATTTCAATATGACATTGATGTGTTTTATATATTTTCTTTTTTTTAAAAAAAACTTTTTTAAAACAAAATCAACAACAATTTTTTACAAATACACACATACACATGCTACATAATATATATACTAGTACAACATCTCTGTACATACCTCAGGATCCAATATGAAGCGAACAAGTCAAGACAATCTCCTTAGCACGTCTTACTCCACCAAATGTTACAGAAACAATAAGCTTTGAACATCTCGCTTCTAGCTTCTAAGTTTCTTATCCCCTCCCTTCTTCTCTTCTAGTCTGTCTCGCAATGCAAGTTCATTGGTATGCCGAATGTATCCCGTCCTCTATTAAATTGTTTTTCTGCATAATCAGCTCTTCTATATGCAGTTTGTACCCACCCATTTCTTCATGAGTACCAAAAAAGTGGAAGGAGTTACCATTCTTGCATGTGTGTGCGTCATGTTTATATATATATATATATAATCATCATCATATTCAGTCGTTTTCTATCCACTGCTGGATGAAGGCCTCCCCCTTTTCTTTCCACATATCTCGGTCTACTGATATATATATATATATATATATATATACTGTCAAAATTCTTATTAGGAAGGCTGCGGGGGTCTCCTTATCCAAGCAGAAACTGAATTAAAATAGCCTAAAATACGCTTAGATCCTACTTGGGAGTCCGATACAGTGTTATAATTATTAACTTAAGGTTGCTAATTCTTATTCCTGATATTTCAAAGACTTCAGGTTCAGAGACACTGGAAAAATCTATTATACTATAATTAAAATCAAATCCTTGTTGAGAAAGATAGATAACCCACCATAAGCAGATTTATCTTCGCAATAGTAACTAACCAATCTATATTTTGCTTGAATATAAATATTTACCTCAACACTATTTAGCCAATGTTCATTCAGTAACAGAATTTGAACTAGAAACTCTTGCAGGATTATTTCAATTTCACCTAGTTTGTTTCTCAGTAATTGTGCATTTAGATGTATCATAGTAACAATTTGACTACTTTTACAACAGTCATAGAATGAACATTGCTTATTTTTAAAGTGCCTAATACTACGATTCCTCGCTAAATAAGGATTCTAATTACTAAGGGATTCGATACTCTGAAATGAAATTTGATAGGAAGTCTGCAGAGACATCTCTACAGAACTATCTTTCCGTTTCCCTAAATGTTCCAGTCTAATGCAATCTTATTCAATTATTTTTGTACAGGGTTAGTCCTTATATCTTTTAACTCTTCCAATACTCTTGCACAGAGATATTTCTTCCCTATAGAATTCATATGTAACCCATGGTTGGTGTGGAAACGTTTACCAAGGTTATTTATATCTATAACTTTCAATCTTTTAAAGTGCTTCTTTAACAACATTATCTTACTTTTACCATCCTTATTTCATTATTGACAACAGACCACAAAGGTAAGTCGTATCTTATAGGAATAGTACAGAGAATTACATCATTATTCAAGTTAGCAGTTAAGAACTTTTTTAATACTCTTAGGAAATTTTGAGATTCATTACAATATATATCATTTGTTCCCAGTATCAATATTATCACACTATTTTGTATAACATCATCATTTATATTTGTTTCTTATAGAATACTTCATGCCTTTGCGGCTGGTTTAATTAGACCAAACACTGGCTGAGTTGTTGCATCTATAATACCTTGCACCAAGCCAAGGCCATGACTATCTGCAAAGATATTCACTTTTTTATTTTGTTCTTGAGATGGGATTTTAGTTACAACTTTCTTTTCTGTTCTAGCTTCTTTTTTCGCTTTGTACGTTTTAAATTTATCTGAACAAATTTTAGTTTTATCAGAATTTACTATATTGAATCTAATCAATTTCTGGAATTCTGTTACTTTCCTCGACAGGTCAGCAATCTGGTCCAAATAATGATCCTTTTCTAGTTTATTTTGTTGAATTGTATCTTTAAACATTTTCTTATCTTCAAGAATTGTTTTCTTAAGTAGGTCGATCTCCTTCACGAGCTCCTTATTTTTACTTTCTATTTGACTGCATTTTTCTTCAACTTTCTGGGTAATATTGTCCGGAAACGAAACCTGAATACTCTTATCTGTTTTTTGTAAGACATCAGTTAATGAATATGGCGACTGATTTGTAGTACAGTCTTCTTTCACGTTATTTTGAATACGATAATGTGATGTTTGACACTCTCTGTGATTCCAACACCAGTTTGATTTCCTCCAACATGTACAGTGATTCATTATGCGACTTTTCACTTACATTATCCAAAGATATTTCAAGTGTATGCTCCTTTCTTATTCTAAAAGATTTGTCCAAATTTGGTTTACATTCATGTGTGTCTTTGTCCTTAACTGGAGTATCGAAATCAATATCTTCAAATTCCGCTATCGATAGATCTAATCTATTCTTATTACATGGCATCATATAAACAATAAGATTATTTATAAGTTGTGGAACTGATTGTGTAATACGTAATACTTATCTCCTTAATATTGCAATCACCAAAATTTACACTTATTTGAAGCGAGGTATTTATAAGGTTTCCACTCTTATTATTCGTATTTCTACTCAGATTTAAAATTTTATATGTGATTACTTTCATAGGGTAATTGTGGAAATTGTGTCTATATAACCAATTTAAGAAATTAAAATTATATGTATATTATAATAAACAGCATGCAAAAGAATCTACCTTGTAATCAATCGTAGCTATAACCCTATCTTTTGTATAATTGACTTATACATTTATATAGATTGTCACACCGAAGACTCTTTCTATTGAAGTCAATATTTTTACACAGGTTTAGTTAATACAATATAAGATTTTCTCCTATTTCAATGAACTATATCAAAAGGGCACCTGTTCTGTTTCAAAAGAGTATTCAATCACACATACAATTTGCCTTTCACCAATTTTACAAGTCTAATTGGTTTTGCATTCTTGACATCATAAAGGGTTTTCCACCATGTGTGTAAAATACTGTTAAATCACATTTAAGAGGCCTCTCTCTCCAGAAAATTAAATCTTTAATTATCTACTAAACATTTATAATGGGGAAAGATTTCTTATAAAAACGCTGATACTGGAGTAATAAACTCACCCAAGAAGTTCTATCACTTTCGTTTGCCACGGCAAATAAAGTTTTCCAGATTCTTATATATTTTATTCTTCTGTAGAAATAACATATCCAATGTAATTAAATCGCACAACAGACAACACTCAAAATTTGTTGAAACACTTCATATCACTGGTAACTGTAAACAGCAAAACAGTACTTCTCATAATTTAATCATACATAATACTTTGGTCAATGATAATGTGGACTCTAACTATGATATTAAAAGTATTGAATCACGTTTAAAAGGCTTCTCTAAAAAATTGAGACTATAATTAGCTACAGAAGATTTATATAAGGAAGGGATTTCCTATAGGAGCACTAGTTGTCGAGCAATAAACTCACCGAAAAAGTTTTATAAATTTGGCTTGGCACTTCAAACGAAGTTTTTCAATTTCTTATAACTTCCGTTCCACAAGGAAGGTCCATACCAGATATAATAAACACGCACAACGGGCAACGCGCAATGATTATAGAACACTTCTATCATTGGTGACTTAAAGGCCCGCTCATCTATTGATTTTATCCAAATAGAGCACTTTGGTCAATGACAGTGAGGAATCAGAAATTTGAGATTGCAATTTTTCATATCGAAGTACAGGTAGGTAACTTCCACAAAAAAAAAAGATCGAAACAGCATTCATCCGGGCAACTAGGTCATGCAAATGGCTACCTTCTCCAATCTCACTACACAGAATAAATTTGCTAAGATTACACACTCTTTCGTTCGAAATAATTCTTAAAAAATGAGATAACACTCACAACACCTTAAACAATATCACTATAAGTCATCAGCAGGATAACTATAAAATATGATATTTCTGAGCAAAGAACTTTCTGAAGTACACCACTTGCTTCTGGGTTTGTTGACATTTTAATTTTTTTTTCTGCTCACTGAAACCCATGCGCCAAATTGCCGTTTTGTTGAAGCGAGCGATCTCTGCAAGGTTTGTTTACATGCAATAAAAATTAATATTTGACCACTAGCACTAAACCAATTTTGAAAATTCCTTCGGTAAACACTTCACTGAAACTTCGTACAGTTTACTGTGTAAAATTTTAGTAAAAACAGTATAATACACGGCTAAAACACTAAAATCCGGGAGCTACGACCCTTGCTGAGTCCGCATTCTCAACCGGAACTTGTATTCCTATGTGTAATGCCTGGCGCCCTAGTGCTCTTGCTCCTTGTTTAATAAATGGCATAGCATAACGGAAAAACCTCGAAAGAAACTACCTATTCCATGGCCGGGTTGATAAGCAGGCCCTGCGAAATAGGGTATACCGCGTCCTCGATGTCGTACTTTCATTTTGAGAGACGTGTAAAGTAAAGTGTTACTTTCATTGTCCGGATGCAAATGGCAAATCTCGAACTGGATGGTCCTTTAGTAGTGTTTCAATCGTGTCAAAACTTAATTTGGCTAGCGGGAGATAATAAACATTTGGAAAAGATATGGTTTGTACTCATGATTCGTATCAGCCATCGCGACAATGCGTAGCAATGGTGCTTTAGTATCATCTACATATTGCGGCTGAATAATATCGGCGTATACAAATACATGTTGAGGGTATCCAATTAAGATTGCTTTTGTGCTTGTTTAATTTTGATCAAATCAATGTTTTGTTCGAAACCTAGTTGTAATGCAAGCATAGGAGAAAGAAAGGTACAAGGATGAGATAATTTCATCTGTTTTCACCTGAATGGAGTTTAAGTGCTCAAAACCTATGGTAGGTGTAATTTTATTAAGTTCTTCCACTAATTTAGGAATTGTGGATTAGTATCTTGGTGTAATTTTGTTTTTCACCTTTTCCCCATCACGTAAATTAAAGCATATGATATTTTGTCCATCGAGTACATTATAGCATGTTACAGGAATATTGATTTCACTGAGACCTACCATTCAAATGACTACGATGATTAAAGATGTTCAAGAAATGAGATGGTTTATTATTATTATATGTTTGAGTACTTGCATTAGAAGTGAGGGTAATGTAGAAACTATCCTCTGCACTTTCTGAAATCATAATGCTTTCCTTTTAAAATGAAGTGAAGTGTAAATCCAAAACTGGAATGGTAAGTTTTCACAGTGTCCATCTTTTAAGTCTACACGAAGGGTATTGAAATATTTCTTTTCTACTTTAATATAGTGTGGTTGATCAAATACAAAAGATTTGAGTTTTCCATACTGGTACTCATGAACACTGATTTTACGAAGGAGTTTTCCTATCATAGGATGATCCTTGACAAGATCGAGACAAACATTAATTTGAGAAGGAATAGTATGTTCTAGATTGGTAATAAAATTTCAAGTAAGTGTTTTAAACAGAGGATCTTTTTCTTCAGCAGATGGAAAATAGTTAATGGCTAATTTTTGTAAATGAGGATCTATCGTATACCCTAACATGTTTTGTAAGCCAGGAGCCATCCATATCACATATTCCTTATTACGCTGACGACGATACCTCAGATAAAATTGACTACGTCTTGCATTATAGCGAAAGTTGAAAACCATATCTCCTCATCACCCTTTTCCCTAGGATGATTTTCAGGATCATTGTGATAATGTTTCATATCATCAACCTCAGTTTGTTTAATGCCTACTTCATGAAGTAATTTGGAAAGTAAATCATTCTGTTTACCTTCGCGTAGATGTTTAAAGGAATTGGTAATAGTATTAATGATGTTAGTAATAGAATTATAGTATCTAGCCAATGATTTTGCATTCTACGTCACCTCCTTTTTCCTTCCCTTAATGAATATAATAATTTTCTCTCCCGTTTGAATATTATAAAACCTCTATGGGATTGAAACATTGCTTAAGCCTACAGCCAAATCTCCTACTAGATGAAGTGGTTGACAGAGTTTTGTAGTGTAAGATGAAGTTTTATTGTCAAAAACATGTGTGCTTGCATTGAAACGTAAGGTAAGGTAAAATTCACCTGCTTGCTCCCAAGACATCATGATGTCGACTGAACAGATTTCTGGCGAACTCAACTATTCATACTTAGTGGATACCATACCCATTTCACATACAACGATCCCCTTCTACGTTTTAGGAATTTTTCAATCAAGTACGTTTCCTTTTTACGAAAACACGTTGCAATACTTGAACATAAAAGATCCCTTTGATTGGATCGCCATTTTATAAGTTACCGGACTACTTTTGATACAGTGATCAACAATTAATAGTTCAAGAGACTATTTTGGTAAATAACCTTTTTCTAACTTGTGTTTGTATTTACTAACACTAACATAGTCTCCTGGTTCCAACTTACATTTTTGTTTTGTTGTTGTGCTTTTGCGTCCGTATAAGGTTTGCTAAACTTGATTAACGTTATTGTCATTCACATCAATGGGAGCCATTTTGATGGTGGTGTATCCGGTGTGACTGTAACTATGTACGAAATCATTTACTACGTCGATGTTTCGGTATGTATTTTCAGCAGTAAAATATTTATATATATTTTCTTTAAGAGTACGAATGAAACGCACTACGGGTGCAGGTTTTATTTCTGAATGAACGCTATAGTGATTAACATGAAATTGTTCAAATACACCGTTAGACATGCCGATTTGAGAATTCGGTTCCTAAACCCGTTTGACAATGTACGAATGCTATTTTCATCGATTCGAAAATTTTTGTGATGCCTTCTGCAATTACTGGACCTGTCTTGTTTTTACTGGAATGCAAGTAATACTGGAGTTTTTTACTGGCATATCGGGAAAATGCATCTATGGTACATAAAATGTATCGGTATCCATCATTATATTTTGCAACATTCTCCATATCTGCTAAATCCATTTGGACAAGTTTGTTTGGATCACTTATATAATATTGTTCTCGAGTAACTGGTGCATGTAAAGTATAACTATCTTGGAATGCTAACCATTTTTGAACTGCTTTTGATGATAATTTTGATTTCTTACGTAATTTGGAAATACTTCCTAGAGACACTGGATCTGCATATGCATAATACAATTTATTTAATGACATATTTAGAATTTATATTCCCTGTAATTCTTAAATATGTTTTTAAAGAATTTACGTACATGCTTGTTCTTTATCGCAGACTTCAAAGAAGTACGTTTTGACGACTTGTTTGAAGTTATTTTGTCTTATGTATGTTTATATGAAGACCAGCACTAAACTGAAAATTCATAAGTTCTTTAGGAACATTAATTTCCTGAAGCAATTGTTTGAATGTTTGAATACGAGATGGATTTCTAGGTTTTCGTTTTCTCACTAGTTCATTGCCTAGATCAATAATGTTTGTACCTGGAAGAATGTTATTATCAATGGATACTACACCCATTGGATCCCAACTGATG
Source organism: Lepisma saccharinum (assembly GCA_022664845.1). Lineage (NCBI taxonomy): Eukaryota > Metazoa > Arthropoda > Insecta > Zygentoma > Lepismatidae > Lepisma > Lepisma saccharinum. The sequence goes on from JAGDQP010064418.1 coordinate 7,571, forward strand.
CGATTGGAAGCGTGCATGAGATTTAATAATAATTGTGATTTAATAATAATTGAGATTTAATAATTGTGATATTTTATCGACTGAATATTCCGCCTGCTACAGCGCTAAGATTGTGACCTAGTAATAATGGTAACAAGACCCTTTTGCATTAACAGTTTTCGTTTAACTTTTAAAGACGAGCGAGTAAGATACAAAGCACGTAAGGTGTTTTTGTGACGACGTAACCTTTGCTGCTAACGAGGAGATAAATGGATATCGCCTTTTATAATATTTTTACGAACTTGAGCCACGGTACGTATAAGATTCCTTGGTGCATTTTGCAATAATAATTCATGTTTTTTGCCCTTGCATTTGCAGAGTGCACGAAACTCCTTAAAGTGATGTTTTATGCTTGACAAGTTGTTAACGACTGATGAATATTGACATGTTCGTGTCTTTTACATTCGCATACACATGCATAGGTTCATTCGGTAAGATATTTGAACGTATGCGCAAGGCATCATGAGTCTGTTGCGTGAGATCAGATAATACGCTACCTAGCTATGAGGTTTCATAATATCTTATTCAAAAACTTCTATTACATCTTTGCTATGACAAGGCATCATTTGTCCAGCTATAGTGAATTTGCAATTTATCACGAGGATTTCAAAAACATAAAATATAATGTGCATTTAATGAGATATTACGAGAATGTTTACCTTTAGGGAACAAATTTTGCATAATAAAAGTAACAGATAAACTTATATGGTGTGCAACTTTGTAAAAAGATTGGCAATGCACCTAGCTATCTTTTAAGTTATTTGTTTTGTTTTTGTTGAATTTCATGGGGCATCTACTAGTTCCTATTGCTAAGTGACCCACTTAGTTCGATTTTACTTTGGAATTGAATGAGAAGACCTCTTACCTTAGCCTAGCATGCAGTTACTCATTTCCCAAGACGTGTCTCCATGCATTACATGGAAAAATGTTTTACAATGCATGTCAATATTTTTCAGAATGTATCTTTGTTTTCGTTTTCGTATTTGTGATTACAACTTTTACCTAACAAGATTTTTGGATGTCGTGTTTTTAAAAGTATGTGAAATTGATTTGGAACTTACAGTTTCATCTTTGGTTTTACTCATCATGAAATTTTCAAATGTATGTTTAAGTGTTTTATTATTATACGTTTGTTCTTTTGCTTCTTGTTTAAGAAATGAAGTTGTGAGATTTCGTTTTCGTACTATGTGGAAATTGGGAGAAACATTGTTCGAATTTCAAGGGGAAATAATTTGTTCTTGCTACCGGTGAATGTCTTCTGCTCTTTCCGCTAACGAGTCTAGTTAGGAATCCCGCAACTGTTTCTAATAAAAAGAATCAAAGTAAGTACGGGAATGACATTGACTGAAATCGAGTGATGTAATATTTTTTTATATTTAGAGAGTCCACCTTTCCACCCCTGCCTCTCTGCGTTCTTTGCACAGGTTAAGTCGTGCACTTGCAAGGGCGTGCAGCGCGCACTACTTAGTGCTTCCCAGCCTGGGGCAGGCTTGCCCCTGGAGATTGTTAGATTGCCGGAGTTCCGACATTCCAACGATCTCCTATGTTCCGTCTGTCTGAGACAGGTGGTGTTGCGGGACGGTGACCCGGCGTCCGGAATGTTCTCCGGGTCTTTGTTCCTAAGTTTGGAACTTTTGCTAGGAGGGATGTCCCTATCCACATATATGCTTTATTTCATACGAATTACATATATTACATAGAAGACGAACACAAGACAACACAGGATTAAACAAACGTTAAACTGGAGGTAGGCTTCTTCTTCTTTTCTTCTCGCCTTCTGCTTCCCTGTAACGAAATAAAGAAAATAGAAAGGTATTTTTTAGTCTCTTCTTCTTCTTTGCTGCATCTCAATTTGTCACAGGGCCGCTAGTATTTCACTGGAAAGTCCATCTTGGCTATTTCTGTTCCTCCTTTCTTCATACAGTTGGATATATACATGTCTATTCTTCCCCATTTACACTCACATACACTCTTGGGATTATTCACTAAGCTTCTGTGGGGTGCGGCTTCCGCAGCCCACATATACATTAGTTCTGTTTTCATACATAATTCCTCATTCTACACTATTTCGCTTCATCCTGGTCCCTCCACCATTTCATTCACACTCTCACACTAATTGAGTGTCTTTTGCAGGATTTCCGTACAAAGCACTCTGCTACTGGTTTCCAGCAGCTCTCAAGTAGTCTTTATATTGCTCGAGTTTGTTGTTTTTCCAACTTTGTTGTACTGTTTTAACGCACAAGAATTTATATTTTGTTTATGTCTATTGCTCATGATCTGTTATTCGCGTTACACCGTTGTCGCGGTCGCGGTTCGCGTTTGCCACGGTTGTGAATCTCTGCTGTTGCGGTTTATAGCTGTCACAAAAAAAAGCTCACTGGTGGCAGTTCTGGGTGTTTTTACATACGTCCCTCTCACGGTCTCCCAGCCCCGGCCACAAATTTTCTTCTGTGGTACTCTGAAACTTTGTTTTCCGTTTCGCAGAGGACCACCACCAGTTCTGGAGTTCTCAGAACTGTGTAAATAGTCGTATCCCCCAGGATAGCTCTCTGTTCAATAACCAGTTCCTTTGTTTCCTCACACCTTAATACTGTGTGCTCCGGGGTCGAAACCACTCCACACACGCGGCACATATTATCCTCTACAAGCTGGAGATCCCGTAGCTTCTGTCTGTATGGGCCATGACCGGTTATGAAATGCATTAGGCCGCCTTCTAATATTTCAAGTTGCAGTCCGACTCTCTACGCCACGTCCGGGAAAAAGCCGAAGACTCTTCTCGCTTTTGTTGTTATCTCCCATTCGTCTTGCCGCGCTCTGGTTAAGATTTCTTTCCTGTCTCCTGCTGTTTGGTGTTGAATTGTTCTGACTTTGTTTTCGTTGTTTTTCTTTAACCAGTACGCGGCTCCTAATCTCTTAATTTGTAGGTGCATCGGCATTGTCGCTGTCGCAATCTGAAGCGCCTCCACTGATGTTGTTCGGTATGCTCCCGTTAGCCGTAGCAGTAGTTGTCGTTGCGATCTGTCAATAATTTGTTTCTGTCTTATGTCGTCCATACGGTGACACTATGCACTGGCGGCGTAACCCACTACTGAGCGTATTATGACGTCGTGGTACGTTCTTATTATTTTTAGTAGTATACGATACTCTTTTGTCGCAATGTTTATTATTTTGTGTGCTACTTTGTTTGCTTTGTTTTTTACTTCAGTTGCATGTTTTCTGAAATTTAGCTTTTCGTCCAATATTATGCCTAAATATTTAAATTCCTTAACTCTTTTGGCTGATGTATTATTGATTTTGATTGTAGGTCCTCTGTTATAGTCTAGTTTACCTTTAAAGATCACATATTTTGTTTTTTCTGCTGAAATTGACATCTTATTGTTATTGCACCACGCCGTCATATAGTTTATAATGTTATTTGCCTTATTGTCTAGGTCATTTCGGCTGTTGCCTTTAATCACGACCGTCAGATCATCTGCGTATCCCAGTGCTCTTTCCGCATTTTCCATCTCATCCAGCATCTGCAGGCATGGCTGGAATACTATATCCCAGCCAACCGGACCGAGCACACAGCTCTGCGGACAACCCTTTGTTGGTGTCTTCTGCACAACGCCATCGGCCGTTTCAATTTGAATCTTTCTGTCTTTGAAATGGTCTTTCACAACTTTCCATATTGCAGGATGTATATTTAGATTTTTTAGTACTTTTAGCACCGAGGGCCACCATACGTTATCAAAGGCCCCCGCTATGTCGAAGAATATTGTTAAAACATATTTACAGTTATCATTTTTGAGATTATTTATGCTACCGCAAACCTCGTTGATTGCGTCCTCTGTCGATTTTCCACGACGGAATTCATACTGTAATCTGCACTGCTCAAGGTTTACTCTTTTTACATTTATTCTTGTTATCAATAATTTTTCAAAGATTTTGCTAATTACGTTTAGCAGACAGATTGGTCGGTAGGA
>JAGDQP010064419.1:0-11574 GCA_022664845.1 Lepisma saccharinum
TTATTGTGGCCTTTATGGATTTATAATCACAATGATACCGTCTCTCATACTTCCGATCTTCGATTACTGTGACAGTTTATAATCATCTGCCTGTCAATATGGCGAATAGATTGCAAAAAATTCAAAAATAGATACGTTCGGTTTACTTTCAATGATAAAAAAATAATATGTATCAAGCAGATACAATGCACTGTCATGCCTAAACCAAAAGAAGGAACAATGTTTCATACTCTTCTCCAGTTATAAAAGGTTGTACAACTAAGGTTTCCTACAGATTTGGGCTACATGAACCTGTGCATCTCAGTCACAACATAAACACACGCTCACATAATAATATCACCATAAGGATATCAAAACACAGATCTGAAAGTTATTCTACAACATTTGTAGTATATACGGAATCAACAATAGAACAATGTCCCTTTCGCAATTGCATGGCTAGCTCATTAAGTAGCGTTAGAAAAGAACTTTATAATCACATTCTTACACTTGCCCATAGCAGTATAAAACAACGTTAATTTCATTGGAAGTTTTTTATTCAAGAAATAAATAACGCCAATCCACTTGTACTCACGCTTCAATTTTACTTAACTTTCATGTGACTACAGCATATTTAAAATCTTTGGCATTATCAATGTAGCATTCGATCACGTGTTTCTTGTGTATCATATACATGTGTGTGGAGGAGAGAGTCGGTGTGGGTAATATTTTGATTTTCTTCTTTTACGGGTTGGGCACGGGGGGCACAAAAGTAACCTCGTTGGAATCAGCCCTATAAGCTTTCCAACGATGTATCGTCCATGTCTCTGTGACAATTAGGGGCGTAGCTACGGCTGCCAACGTCAGGGTAGACGACAGTCCATCGTAAAATATATATAGAGTGATACTCGTAGGTACCACGTGCCGAATTTCTCTCTTGCTATTGTCCTTCGCCCCTCATTTTTTTATATGATTGTTCTCAATGTCTGGTGTACATGTGATAATATTTTTTTCGGCGTACGCCTAATAAGTGTTGCCCGCGTCCACCAAAGTTCAAATATATGGTTCTCTCTTATAAGAAAATATACACTGAAAAAAAAAGATAAATTCAATACCCCTCGCAAGTCTAATGGTCATATACAAAGTATCAAAATACCAATTATTATGCTTGTAGCTCCTTTGGGGGGGGGGGGAACTAAAACACCCAACTTTGCCCCCTTTCACTCCGCCGCGGGCCCCCCAGATATGGATGAAATGCACGTCGTTGGAAAGCTTCATTCTTCCTATAGAGATTGAGACCTAAATCATCTATCTAGGTTAATTAGGAGCTGAACTACTGAGGTTTGGTATTGGCTCAGCCCTTGAGCCATTCGGCGCGAAAAGGTTAAGGTGAAGATGTATATCATGGTTAAGTGGAACCAGACCAAATAAACTGATAAATATATAAATAAACTGTAGGAGATTTAGATTAGCGCCATTGAAAATAACCATATTACAATACAGAGGCTGGTGTACTGAAGAATTGAATTGAATGTTCGACTTTACCTACGGCATTATACAACACACGTAAGGTTTTATTTAACTTTTCGATCCACTATGTGGCAATATCAAATGCTTTCTTCTTTAATTGTTAAACAGTTCTCTTTGATGAATTTATGTTCGTTACTATTCTTGTCTTTCCATATTATTTGTGAGATTTGTTACGCGCGCGTCCTTTTACGACTGATGACGTAATCTTCAACTTGTCTCCTACCGTGAATGTGTTGCACGGTGCTGCCATCTTGCGTTATAGCAGGTGGGCTGTTGAATGAATAGCCACTGCGGTAGCTAAGGTTAACCTATGCACTAGGTAGAAATTTTGGACGTTAAAGATTAACCTTTTCTAACGTAACTTATGCGATCAATTCACGGATATGGTGATATACGTAGTAGTACAGAGTTTATTTATTAGTGTATTTGCTCTTGTAAATTTTGTATCCGTGAAACGCCTTGTAAACAAGTTCCTGTAGAGTTTGATGACCCCAACTTGAAAAGTATTGGTATTATTATTTTGGTGTATATTTATACTGAACTTTTCCAAAACTACCAAGTTTACAGTAGAGAGTATCAAAAGGGGTCCTGTAGTAGTAGTTATATGGAGCTATTCTAAATTGAGATTACGTTATATAGGCCACTTTCTATTTCAGATCGTCATTATTCTTTGTTTATACGATAACACTTTACATATTGCGCTCATTGTCAACTTGTTACTCTCATTTATTAAAGTTACCGTTGTTCGGAACTATCTGTTCTTATTCTGCCAACCGCGTAATGAGAATCTACAGCAAAACCTCCACGTAAATCTGGTTTTATCCAGTGGATGTCGTAACACACTACAAGCATTATACACCACACCAGTATAAAAAATACACCCCCACTTTGTGATTTGAATTCTTGTAGCATACTTACTTGAAACCTTTGTCATCGTCTAAACCGTTCTGTACGATGCCATTTGATTGAGATGTGTTTCCGTTTTCCACATCTTTCTTGCCAGCTTCGAAAGGCGAGGGAGCTTTGTCCTTATCCTTTTCCTTTCCATCACCGGGATTCTGTAGAGAAAGAAAAATAGATAATCGTTCACTATCTTTACTCACACTGAACATATAGGTAAAATACATATAAATACAAGTAGAATATACAGTCTCCGCGATGAAACTCTCTTGCACTTCACGGTTACGTGAGAACAAAAGATTACAGAAAATAAAATTTTTAGAGCGATCTTGAAGATAAGAAATTATGAAATACATTTTCGACTACCCTCTCTTATTGTATAACTGGTAAAGCATAAAACAGTCTCCTTGAGAGAATTTGAAATTTCAGGCTTCTATTTTTAATCACACATAAGAGAAATCTTAAAATCAATAAATAGCTAACGTACTGTCACGTTTACTAAAAATAAGTAGCGGGGAAGGACATGTTCATAAAGCACCTAATATTCTGGATTTTTCAAGGTCATTTGAACTCATATACGGCTCTTTGCTTCTGCTGGCCGTTTTACAGGGAGCCCCATTCTCTTGATGTTGGTGTAAATTTTAATCATCTGAGGCAATTTTCAAATTAAAAACTTACAGCAGCAGAAAGAACAACCGACCCAGTAAAAACTCTTTCGATACACTGAAAACATAAGATACATTTGACATTACAGCCGAAACTGAATAAATGGTTTTTTGCTTTTCATGAATTAACGTATCATGGGACAGAAACGGCACATGTACCCATTCTATTGTCACAGCTGCAATTGTGAACTCAAAATATTGCTGGGAAGATTTAAACCTAATCCAAAAAGGAACCAATGCTACTAAATCGCTTTAGGTTAACCATTAAAGACTGAAACCAACCAAATCAAAACCTTTCTTGAAGTTCGTATAGATAGCTTAGTTAAAACTGTACGAATATATTCGGTAAATAGAAGATTAGTTTCACAAAGCTACGCTGTTCACTAATAATGTAGGGTTGGGAAACAACAGGCTCCCTTAATTAAGAAAGCAGAGGCAAAATATATGTGACTATATAGTTAGTAACTTTCCTTCCAATTACCCTTTTAAAGTTATTTCCATTTATTAAAGATATTTTGAAATAAAATGACTTGGCAGAAAATATGGACCAACAGATTTACATTTAATGAGAAATAGTTCACTTGGGGTAGAAAATGCGAAAAATGAGAAACGCAAATATGAAAAGCAGGGGATTACTAAAATAAAATGTGTCATAATACTCTGAAAGAACCGGACGAACAAATTGGATTTGTAAAACGAAACTACAAAATATTTCGTGAATTAGGCTTTACGTAGTTCCAAACACGGGTAGGGTCACTCAGATCACCCAGAAATCCTACTTCAAATTTCGTACACAGGTAGAGTAGCCACAAAGGGATTACCACACAAAAACTTAGCTGCCATTTTCAAGTGCAAGGCCTTTGAATAAAAGGATATAAAGTTTGGACGCGGTCTCTTATACAGTGCTTGTCACAGTTCCAGAATTGCTAAATATCTCGGTTAGAATGTGTTTTTTGAAAACTTGAAAGCGACAAAAGTTGCGGAGAATAGCTATCGGATGGGCTAGCCCATCAAAATGTGTGGGGCCAAACTTTGACTTTTTAAATTGGAATCTCCATCTTTTATTGCAGATTCTGTATCTACGGAAAAAGCTAAATCAGAATATGTCCTGCTAAAAACTGTAGATGAGAGTTATGGGCCCTACAGGGCCGGAAAGCAGATTAATGGTGAGAAGTGTTAAAGATTTCAGAATGGCTAAATATCTCGGTTGGAATGAGTTTTTGTAATTCGAAAGACGCCGGTTTCAGAAAATCAAGAGCTATCGGATGGGCTAGTCAATCAAAATGTGGCTACCAAACCACAAAGGACCCTACACATGTTGATTGGCAAGCACATCCGATAGCTCTGTTGATTTTCCGAAACCTCTCTCTCTTTCAAATTACAGAAACGCACATTCCAACCGAGATATTTAGCAGTTTCGGAACCTTTAACACTTCTTACCATTAATCTGTTTTCCGACCCTGTAGGGCCCAGAATTCACATCCTACAGTTTTTAGGAGGACATATTCCGATCCGTAGATACAATATCTGTAATACAAGATGGGGACTACAATTTTAAAAATCAAAGTTGGGTCCCATGGGGCGCAACATGGACCCACATATTTTGATGGGCTATTCTCTGCAACTTTTGTCGCTTTCAAGTTTTCAAAAAACGCATTTTAAACGAGATATTTAGCAATTATGCAACTTTGACAAGCACTGTATAAGAGACCGCGTCCAAACCTTACCCTTTTATTCAAAGGTCTAGCACTTCAAAACGGCAGCTGATTTTTCTGTGTGGTAATAATCTCTTTGTGGCTAACCTACCTGCGTACGAAATTTGAAGTAAGGTTTCGGGGTGATCTGAGTGACCCTTTCCTTTTGAGTTCTATCCAGATATTTGGTGCATTGCAGTTTTCACAATGCACTAAATTCAAGGTAGTATGGGAAAAAATATCTAAGATAAGCCCATTCTTTAGAAATTATAATGATATAACGATTATTGAACACCATTTACGATACCTATTGATTCTCTAACTTTGGAAAACAGCCATACATGTAATAGAAATCTACAAAAAGTAGTTTTGTTATGTGGATACAAGCATCAACATTGTTTCTGTATCACATTAAAAAAATTAAAAGAACATGAATGGTACATCGTAGGCTAGTATTACCAATGTTAATTTACGTGAACAGAGATCGAAGACCAAGAACGTTATTATTAAAAGCAACGTAAAACATTTTGTATTCATTACGAAAACAAGCTTGAAATTCACGGTCACGTATCTGCCTGAATAATGCTTGTATCTACATGTATACATTTTTAAAAGAGCTGACCGTTAAATTCTCATTCGTTAATGATACAAACATGCAGTAAAGTCCTCCGAGCTTCTGATATACGATCAGCGTACAGAAATCTTTTAACAACCTTGTTACCTGTTCAAGTAAGAAAAGTGTAAGATAAAATTACAGAACTATTAAAGGACTCAATGGAAACTACTAATTCGGGAATCTGGCAACTTCAACATCGAAACATTAAGGGAAAAGTCTCATAACTTCCAGCTTTGTGTATACAATTCTGAATAGAAATAGGTAAGCTTAATATAAAGCAACGATCTCCAACTGAAGATGTATACGTCTAATGTATTCGTATCATTGCACCAAATTTCAATGTTGCTCCTACAAATTCAAGCCTAGATAATTCCAACTTCCGGGAAGAAAGTTCGTAACCAATTCAAGAGTTCGACGATACCGATTTTTTCTTTTTTCTTCATTGCTGAACGAGTTTCATTGTTATAGGTTTTGATATTCACAACAATCAAGCTATTTCGAAAATGAAGAAAAACTAAAATAAAAAATCGGCATTAATTGGTTATGAACTTTCTTCCAGGACAGAACTCTCTAGGCTTGAATTTATAGGAGCACCATTGAAATTTCGTGCAACGTTAAAAATACATCAGACATATACGGAGGTAGTTCTGCCATCTTTTCTTGGAGATCATTGGTTCACATTACATTAACCTTAAGCTAGAGACCTGCACGGGCCGGGCTAGGCCCGCAGCCCGGCCCGGCCTCAGCTCCGCTATTTCTTTGGGCCGGGCCGACACTGCTTTCTCTTCAGGTCGGGCCGGGCTTGGGCCGAGTAATTGCACTTCTTTAAAGTAGTTAAATAATTACTGACTTTCGTTAAACGATAACTGGAATAAACGTTCAAGTCCATGCGCACGCCATCTGTAGTGGAAGGTATTACAAACAATGCAATATTTACAGTTGGTGTTGCTTAGCGGCTCCACTTTTGCTATAGAGGAATAGTTATTTACCGGGGCGTTGACTCCAGTCGGCAATCACATGACTGCATGCCCTTCCGTGAAAAAATAACAAAAGACAGTATGTGTATTGAAGCTTCCTCTCTGTTCACCCCCTGGAATCCATTGGTTGGATTGACCATATTCTGGCATTGACACTGAGTTGTCTTGATATAAAAATAAAAGGAAACCGCACTCTTTGTTCTTCTCTCCACTTCAGTGATCCGCAGGAAGAAATGGTGGGTGGATGAAGTCAGGGTTGCACGTCTAATAGGGTGTAGGGTGTTAAATACCGTGCAAATGTAGGTCTTGCGGGTGGGGTCAAATTTCTGATTATTTGTTTTGTAAATAAAATTATACTTTGACTAGCTACTTCTTGGCTGGATTTAAGAAACCTGCGACTGCAAGTAATCCTACTGTTGAAAGCAGAGATAGGATTATTTTGATCCTTTGTGTTGGAAATACATTGAAACTGCAATCCTGTAGAATGGAATTAAAATGACTACCAAATCTAAGCGCATCACATTGTTCAAACACTCGCATAGGCTTGTATGCATTATATTATTATTATACCAGATAAATATATTGGGGCTCGAGCCTAAACTTTTAAAATTTTATCTGGCCGGACCGGGCCAATAATTTTTAAAACTTATCGGGCCGAGTTGGGCTCGGGCCAAAAACTTCTAAAGGTTTCCGGGCCCGGGCTGGGCTGGGCCGGGCCTAGGTACATTCGGGCTGGATTGGGCTTGGGCCGAAATATTCGGTCCGTTCAGGTATTTATCTTAAGCTACAGTGTCAACACTGACAAAATCCACTTACCAATACTAGGCCTCGCATCCTTGCATCAATGTCCTTGCTTGTTGGCGACGAACTAAGAACATATTCAACCATCTTCACGCCGAGCCCACCAGTCTCTGATGATCGTGGAGACAGGATGCTGGCTGCCTCACTCCCAGGAAAACTCCCAGACCTCCGCGGTACCATTGTGATCGGCTGTGATACCGCATGGTCTAAAACAGAAATAAAGGAATATAATTAAATTATAAACTCTTCTATAAACAAATAGCACATTTGGACCGCTAACTATGGGTATAAATTTTCTCAATCTAAACTTTCATGTAATGTTCATGTTGCTGAACAGTGCTAAAGTAAATCTACTGTTTCTGTATTAAAGTAACTACACTTAACCAGAACCGGAATAATTTGCGAAATAAAGATAAATTTTTAACCCGTTTTAGAATATTTGTACATCGTACACAAGTGAGTGGGTCCAATTAATTTTTCGCAGTGTAAACGTGCACTACTGTATTGTATTTGCCTTCAATTAATTCAAATAAATTTTATCTTTTCAAAAAAAGGTAAACTATTTCTGTATTTGCAAACTGGTTTATCCGGAATGGAATATGGTCCCATCCGAATAGAAAGTAAACAGTTAATTGTTCAATTCGTTGTTAAATGTCAGAATATCGGCTGCAAATAAAATCTCTATGACCACCTGTGATCTGGGAATATGAACTTTTGTGATCTTCAGATGCGTGAATGTGTTGTGCTAAAATATTGAATGGTAATAGTCGACAAATGATGGTTGTTATTTGGGTATCTAAGTACAGCAATCTTTAGAATTATAGTCAGATACATATCGTGGAGAATCGTAGTAAAGCTAACCTAAACCTTAGCTATCACTCATATGCAAAGTAGTAATACGTCTGAATACATATGAAAAAGTAGAAAGTAATGAAATTAATTCTTAGAACAACGAAAAGTGTATGTAACAGCACATCATTCAACAAATTGAGAAGCACGCGCGCGCGCGCGCACACACACACACACACACACACACACACACACACACACACACACACACACACACACACACACACACACACACACAAAAAAACTCGCCCCCTAAAACTCAATGTTAAACTATCACACTGACCATTCATTGGGAGGGAACATGTTCCACATTCCACATTGTACTAATTCCTTCCCACACCCTTTCAAGTTGCATATTATCTCAGAACCATTAACGGCATTTCGAGTTTCATATTCCTACTATTACACGAATGTTACATGAACGTACAAAACATTTTCAACTGAAAAACATGGAAGCTAAGAACGCGCTTTTTATTGTGTGTTGTTGTTTAGAACGGTTAAAAACGAAAATTGCAAGCAACTTCTGTTATGCTCCACATACATCTTACATCCTAAATAGGATGGCACATAACGGCTGAAAAAAAACCTCTTCAAACCAAACAACGTACTTCCCAAAAGCCTTCTTTTTCCTAGGGGGGAGGGGGACAACAATTTTATCAGGCAAATACAGTGAACATATTCTACACCAAAAATGGATAGCAAGTAAAAATTATTGTATTAGTTTTGTTGTATGAGAACATAATTATACGGTTTACGTATGATACAAACTCCTCCTACAACATTACGTTTCAGTATGAGACAAAAATTTACAATAACGAAAATAAAAAATAAAACATCCGAAAAGGAGCAATCGATTTAGACTTGAATTACGGAAGAAAGGTCCCAGGTCTTACTTTCTTCCGGTAAGACCCACCTTCTTCTTGTTACTTCTACGTACAACACACTTCCTTTTTTGCTAGAAAAAACTCTCTCTAAAAAGTGGCGAAAAATCGTAACTCTAAAGGGTGGTACTTTAAAAAAATGGTACTGCTGCTTATCAAATATTGACAAAAGTTTTGCAACAACAAAATAAATGCAGTTGACTGACACTATTATACGAGGAAATGTTCCATGATTGCGCGTAAATAGGTTTCAAAATTTGGGGACTTGTTCCGATGTCACCCGATAATAAATACTAAATTTGGTGAAATTAGACCTAATATAATATTCGTGTTGATAGGTTAGCGAGCGAGAATTGCATGTTGCAGACCGCTCGCAACTGGAATTAAGTGAAAACTTGATGTGTAAAATAACCATTCTAGGCTAAGAAATTACGTCCATTAGCAGGGTGTCACTGGCTGTTGATTTTCAAATTCCAGATTTTCCATGTCATTAATTTATATACCTTCTTCTTGCAAACAAACAAAAAGCCTTTATCTATTAAAAGAAGCATACCAAGCGCGTATTATTTCTTTAAGTCATTATAGAACATAAAGAAATAATATTTATGTACTAACTAAAATGTATGCTTTCGAGAGACTTCAAACAAGAAAATAAAGTATATTCCTTATCAGAAGGTGGTTGAAATTTTTTCGCAGGTTTGATATATTTTTAATAGTTTCTACGAAAAATTAGTTGAGATCTACCAGATAAAAAATTTATTAGGAAATACAATTTATTTCTCTGCAAGTAAATTAACCAATACTCTTGTTAATAATAATAATTACAAATGAGGATTTCATGTATACGTAAGACCCTATGAAATACATTTTACTGCATATTCTTCCAGATGGAGAATGGCCAGTTACTTTATTTACACAAATGCATTTATCCCATGTATTAAATTTATAAAGTTGTTTTTCTTCATGGAAATACACAAAGTATGTTTATTTCAGCAATTACCCGACTAAGTTAAAATTGCCTCAACACTATAAATAAAATCAACTCAAATTCAATTTTAACATTGACTCACCTTAAAGTAAGGTTTTTAGGAGGGTTCCCCCCACCCATTTTCAACATTTTTCAAAATATTTCAAAAACTAAAGAGTACTATCAAAAATATAAATTCATAGCGCACTAGAACTTACAAATTACTATGAAATGCAATGAACAGCGATCTCGAAATCTTATCGATTAATGAGTGTTCATATTTCAGTTAAATAATGACGTCATAATCTTTGAAAACGTATCACTCGTCAATGGACACGATCTCGAGATCGCTGTCCACTGCATTCCATACTAATTCGTAAGCTCTAGTGCGTTTACATTTTTGATCGTGTTTAGGTTTTAAAAATTTTTGGAAAATGTTAAAAATGGGAGGGTTGCAGCGGAGAGCCCTCTTAATGCCATCCTCTTACGTAGTTGCTTTAATATGAATTGGCTAGGCTTTCCGGAACGGCTGTCGCTACGTCTTCAGGCCGTCGTAGAAATGTATTTTAAGTATATGTCTGCAGCTTTTTGTGAGACATTGTATGTGAAATGAAGTGCATTATTTATTAACCTAAACACTTTAGTCCAATTGCTAAAATGTATTTAGGCCATATTTACAACAAATTCCTGTTCGAGTATAAGAATTATGAAGGTTGTGAATTATAAAAGATATTGTATGTACAATGTACAGGTAAACACAGATGTGTTAAAATTCGAAATGGGTTAATCTCGAATAATTAAGTGGAAACCTAAGAAAAGAGTACTTCAGTAAATTAGCTTGTTGTATTGTATTTGCAATATATCACATACAACCTAATTAGAAAACAAAAACAAACAAACAAAAAAAAAGCAAACTTAAATTACATCCCGAAGATAACGCAGGAGCCCTTCCGAACCTATCCAATTGATATTGAAGCACTTAAGACGACGACATTAAAAACCATACTTTACGGCGTAATAATAACGTGGTTCCTTTGTGGCTTTCAAGTGGTTTTATTTGAATTCAAATACTTGACAATATATATATATATATACGTAATAATTTAACCTTTATACGCCGGATAGGAAATAAGAAAATCGTAGACCTTCACGTTGGTGGACTTAGTACCACTCCTAATTGTCACAGGGACATGAACAAAACCTCGCTGAAAAGCTAATGGAACAGATTCCAACGGTTAACTTTTGTGCCCCCGTGCTCAACCCGTAGAATAAAAAAAAAATTGAAAATATAAATTTTTTTACCTTTGTGGGAGGCTGGCAACACTGTTATCGTACGGAAAAAAAAATCACGCCAGATATTGGGAACAATCATATAAAAAATGCAAGGGAGAAAAAAAATCGGAATGTCGTACCTTTTACGATCACCCTGTATATTTTGTTTCGATGGACTATCATATACTCTTTTTTATAACATCACCCCTAATTGTTACAGGGAGATGGAACGATACCACGTTGGAAAGCATATGGGACACAGATCCCAACGAAGTAACTTTTGTGCCCAACCCGTAAAAAAATAAAATTTAAAAAAAATGTTTCTTCGACTTCTGTGGGACTCTGTCAACACTGTTATTCGTCGTAATCCACCATTTACCCCTCACAAGCCCAATGGCCATATACAGGTTAAAACTAGTTAGTACATTCATTGATCTCTATTG
>JAGDQP010064421.1:0-11574 GCA_022664845.1 Lepisma saccharinum
TTATGTGTTCATAGAAGTATCTGCGATGTTTATTTGCAAGAGAATGAATTGTTTCGAGCGTACGTATGGCTCAATAGCTGGCGGAATTTCCCAGTCGTAAAGTAAAGTTTCTCCGTCTATCCAAGTAACTTTGTTTATGTATTCTCCGTGCACGAGCTTTTTCCTCGCCCAGCAACAAACAATCTCAAAGAAATGTTCATGCACCAAAAATAATAAATTGACACAAAACAAATATTTCTATTATAGTCCACTTTAAATGACCTGTTTCGTGTACACGAAAATGATTGGAAGAACTTGTAGAAAAAGCTTTGGTACTGGCTGCGATGCATGTTATATGGCAGTCAGCTTTGTGCCATATTTTGCCGTATGTTGGCTTTATACCACTTACAAATAATTCATACAGGCACTTTGATAATCACCTACCGATGGCTAGCAACTCAAAATCAGCTACGAATAGCCACATTTCATAATTATTGACGTAAATATGTACTCAGTACATGCAAATATGACGTCATGTGGAGGAATACTAAATGGTATCACTTCGTGTTATGAATAACATAATTTGCTACAAAAACCGCGGATAAGCGTTGGGCGAAGAGTGGTTAGTTAAAGTGGGTGCAGCTCCGAAGCTGGTGGTGCCTTTTTGCAAAATTTACAGGAGGAATGATATATTTGTGTGACTGGGAAACATGAGATTCCGGTAAAAGAAGTTAATAATTATTGCTGTGAAGTGATAACTATATCCTTGCGGCGTAGGGTGAAGAGTCCGTGAGAGTAATGTTCATCGCGAATAAATAAAAAAAACACCGGACCTGACATTAACTAACTCCTCTTCACTCGCTAGAAATACTCTGTTTTCTTGTGAAAAAATACGTATCATGCATAACACGAAGTGTCACGATTAGTATGCCTCCACATGGCGCTATCTTGATCAACTGAAGTGCCTATTCAACAAAACAATAATAAAATATGGATTTTCACTTTGAATTGTTAGTTGTCGCTAAAGGTTTATAGAAGTGCGTGTAACCGGAAATAAATAAAAACTTATAAGAATAGAAAAGAGTTTTGAATAAAGCAATAAAAAGTCGATGTTCGAAGCACCACCATCTACGGAACTGCAACCGTTTGTCAGGTTATTATTTTATTACAAGCGATGCATATCATGTTTAACATTCACTCCATGTGCCCACTTTCAACGCAGAAGAAGCAAATCGACTCATGTGCTTTTGGCTCCTTCAATTTCATTTCACACTTCCGCTTAAACTATCGAATCGTGTGCGAGCACCATCCAAACACTTTCAACACTACTTGGAAACAACCCTTTCATTATTCCAGTTGGATCGTGTACGCACTCATCCAACTGCTTGTTCAATATTTTGATTCTGTGTTTATTGAATCGTGTACGAGGGGCTTTAAACAAATGGGACAGTTGTTTTCGCTGCTTCTTCTTTTGTTCAGGCTTTACTTCAGGGCCCGTTTTCTGCCCTTTCTGTGTATCTGATATCTTGCACTAACTTCATCGTCGTTTTGTGACAGTGCCTGAATTTCTTCCCCAGTTGCCTGTAGCTGAAGATGACTTTGGTGTGCATGGTCCTTTGCATAACTCGGTTTTCAGTTCTGTCCAATTTCTTCCTCGCGCGATCAGATCCTGGCTTACTCTTCACTCCATACGCATTTACTATCTTCATTGGGTACTTGTAAACCCAACTTCAGCCACATTCTTCCTTAACAAAATGTTTTACAGTATCTGTCTTACTGTCAAAAGGACGCTGTAGGCCAAATTTTCCTGTTCAACTATTGCACATTTATTTCATTTTATTTCTCTGCACTTTACGCAGCGCTAACCGACACAAACTGGGTACCGTTCAGATCTTCGAGTGTGCATGTTTTAATGGCCATCGTTGATTGTGTGTTTTATTCATGCGGTACGTGAGATAAGTTGTGGACGTTTTTTTCTTCCCACCTTATGAATTCATGCAGTTTTCAAACAAGATTTTTAATCCAGAAGAATGCCCCACATTGCAATGCGCATATGCAATGTGATTTTTAACTTCTTTTCCCCCCGAGATAGTACCTCCTACCTAGGCTCTGGCCGACTACTTTCCAACATCATCTTTCCCACTTGTTATGAGAAGAACTAATAAGTAAACTCAATTCAGTTCCGTTCCACTCACATAACTCAGATACTTTTTGACTTACAGCTATTGAACAAATAATGAGGTGGTGATATGAGCTTCTAAAGATGGGAACCAAAGTTTTTGGTAAAGTAAGTTCCAAACACTCCGTTCAATAGACCCGAATGGACTTGAACCCGTGACCACGCATACAGTAAGCGAGCGCGCTAACTCCTTGTCCATCCCTGGGTCTGCTCTTTGTTATTAATCTCAGTTTAAGTTGCTGTGGTTTCATAAGCTGTCGTGACGTGACCCCGTTTGACAGCATATGCGATTTTTTTTCGAATACTGAAAATGCATTTATATTTTCTGTGTAGTTTTAATAACGCAGTAATTTTAACGCGATAAGTAACGTAAAGAAATTATCAAATGCTGTACTATTCCTTCCTAACAAATGTTTTGAACATTACGATTCCAAGAACTCTTCTTCTTTTATACGTTAGAAAAAAGGGTAAGCCCTATAGAAAGGGATAACAAATCATGAAGTAGGTCTAATTAAACGTAAAAGGAGAAAGGGTGGGTGTAATAAAAAGTCTAACATGACGACTAATATAACCCACCATCGCTTTCTAACTAGGGCTGCCAACTAATGTTGAATCTGGGACACAACGGAAAATAACGATATTGTAGGGACTTCGGGGTTGAAACCCCGGACTGACTGGCTGTGGTAGAAGCTTGGCTTAGTATCGAGAGGTTGTGGGTTCAATCAGAGCGGCCGACCATCTTGACAGGTTTATCCATGGTTTTTCATGGCTCGTGGACACCTCCAATAATAAGTAATCAACTAATCTCTTGAAAATGAAGACCCTCGTACCATTCGAAGTTAAAGTTGAACCACACCGTTAACTGAACTTTAGTCAGGGCCAAACATCGTGTTGGGACTTGCAAGATGTCCCTGAAGAAGAGATTAAGAATGAACTTAACAGCCAAGGAGTAGTCAGCGTTCGCCGTATTAAAACTAGAAAGAGTGGAGAACTAAAACCTACGGTGTCGCTCATTTTGATGTTTGCCACCCCACAGCTTCCTAAGGACGTGAAGGCAGTTTTCTGTTGCGTACCTGTCCGTCCGTATATGCTGAGTCCGCTCCGCTGTTTTAAATGTCAGCACGTCGTATAAGGCGACCTCTGATGTATGTGCAATATGCGGTACCACTAGCCATGATGGGGATCCTTGCACGTCACTGAAGCCTCAGTGTGTTATTTGCAAGGGTTATCACACGGCCTGGTCGCGTGACTGTCCGGTATTTAAGGAAGAAAAAAGAATTCGTGAGTTGATGGTCCTCGAGAAAATATCTGCTGCTGATGCAAAACGTCGAGTACGAGAGTCTCAACGCATCCTTCCATCTGGTGCGTTTTGCACAGTAGCAACACGACTACCAGTTAAAACTGTCTCGGTTGGCACCCAAACAGTTGATGTATCCACTCAAACTGAGAGACCTCAAGGTAACAAATCTCCTAAACATCGCCAAGCCTCAACTTCTCCTCAAGCTAAGCCGAGGAATACTGAGAAACAAATCGCCCCTAGAGAGACTTCCAGGACTCCAAGGGGTTGAATCTACTCTTCGTGCTAGTAAAATTTCACGATCTAGACGTATGTTACCACTAGCGACGAACATCGAACGTCTAACTACTGTTGTTGCTCATCAATTAGCTCATCAAAATTCTCCACCTGCCCTTAATACGCCGAGTTCATCCCTTAAATCAGATATGATTGAGAACGATCTGATGGACTCGGAATTTACTGTAGTCGGAAAGGGAGGGAAATTTAATAAACCTAGTCTGAAAAGGTAATATTTTTATTAATCTTCATCCCAATGACTATGCTCCAATGGAATCTTAACGGATTTTATTCCCACTATGAAAAACTGCAACTCTTGTTATCAGATCTTTCCCCTGTTGTAGTTTGCTTTCAGAAAACCAAGTTTAAAACAACTTAATATGTGATCTTAATGAACTACACACTATATCGCACAGATTTCCCAACTCATGGTCGCGCATGTGGCGGTGTTGTAATTGGTGTAGTTGACACGCTGTATTCAATACCTGTCCACATTGCTACGACCCTACAGTCGGTTTCTGTTCGCGTCCACCTTGAGCAGCATGTCACAATCCTGAATTTGTACACAACAAGGGAACAAGACTTTACGCTCCTTGACCTCCAGAATCTTTTGCAGCAGTTACCCCACCCTGTAATTTTAGTTGGAGATTTTAATTCATATAATGTTATTTGGGGTAGTGTTCGTACAGATGTCTCGCGGTAGAATAGTTGAATCATTTATTGACGCTTCAAACTTTGTTTTATTAAATACTGTGCTAACACACATTTTAGTTTGGCAAGTGGCACATACTCAGCGATAGATCTGTCGCTCTGCAGTGCAGTTGTTGCACCCGTGCTGGCATGGCGTGTATATGACGATCTATGTGGTAGTGACTATTTCCCAGTAATTTTAGACTGTGACCGTGAAATTTTGCGAACTGCCAGATGTTCCATCCCACAGTCTGGCCGAACGCCCCGTCGGTGCCCTGTTCCCTGGTGGAACGATGAGCTCGAGGTAGCACGGCGATGGCGCAATCGCGCTCTACGGGTTTTCAATCGATATCCTACAGCGGCAAATTTGAATGCAGTTCGACAGTCACAAGCTTATATTCGACGTCTCATGAAACAAACTCGCCGTACATCCTTCCGTGAATACGTATCGTCCATTAATTCACAAACGCCAATTCGAGACGTGTGGGAACGGGTCACACGTTTGCAAGGCAACTGTCGCTCCGAGCCACTGACTGCTCTGAAGCAGAACAATGTCTTGCAAACTGACCCAGAAGAGATAGCTATTCTTCTTGGAGCAGCCTTCGCAGCAATATCCAGCTCTCAGCACTATAGTGATATTTTCGTAAATGTTAAGCGACAGGCAGAGATAATACCTCTACGCTTCCACTCTCATAATTTTGAATCATATAATGTCTCTTTCACCGAGAGGGAACTTGAAACTGCGTTGCGGGATGTTAGAAACACATCCCCTGGACTGGATGATGTACATTATGAAATGCTGCGACACCTTCCCTCCCAAGGAAAGATCTTCTTGCTAAATCTCTATAATGAAATCTGGAGGACTGATAGCTTCCCGGCTGGTTGACGAGAAGCTATTGTAATTCCCATTCTGAAACCTGACAAAGATAAACTAAACCCCACAAGTTACCGGCCCATTGCTCTCACTAGCTGCGTATGCAAGCTATTTGAGAGAATGATAAACCGACGCCTAATGTGGTACTTGCAACATAACAACTTGCTTT
This sequence comes from Lepisma saccharinum, assembly GCA_022664845.1. Lineage (NCBI taxonomy): Eukaryota > Metazoa > Arthropoda > Insecta > Zygentoma > Lepismatidae > Lepisma > Lepisma saccharinum. The sequence goes on from JAGDQP010064421.1 coordinate 5,465, forward strand.
CAAATGATCAGTGTGGGTTCGCCAATATCGATCTACTGTTGACCATCTTGTCAGGTTAGAGTCCATTGTTCAGAATGCTTTCCTCCGGAATGAACATGTTCTTACTGTGTTCTTCGATTTAGAGAAGGCCTATGATACCACCTGGAGATATGGCATAATGCGCCAGCTTCATGACTGGGGCATTAGGGGCCACATGGCCCATTTTATATCATATTTTCTTCGCGATCGCTATTTTCCTGTTCGTGTTGGTGATCGTTTCTCAGAGCGTTATTTACAGGAGAATGGCGTACCTCAAGGGAGTGTGCTGAGCGTAACACTGTTCGCTATTGCAGTGAATAGTGTTATGGCATGTATTCGCCCTCCTGTGCAAGGTCTTTTATATGTTGACGACTTGACGATTGTCTGTAAATCTGCGAATATCAACCTCGCAGCCCGGCAGATCCAGTTGACGTTTAACCGTCTTGTTGACTGGTCACACCAGACTGGCTTTCGTTTTTCTCCAACGAAGACAGTCTGTGTCCACTTCTGCCGTAAACGAAATTGTTTTGTTGACCCAGATCTCTTTCTTGGAGACAGTCAACTCCAGTTCGTCGAGGAGGTACGATACCTTGGTTTATTATTTGATACAAAGTTAACTTGGCGTAGTCACCTTCGCCAAATTAAAATTTCCTGTACCAGAGCTCTGAATTTGTTACGTGTTTTAAGTCATCCCACTTGGGGTACTTCTCGTAAACCTTGTTGCGCCTTTATCGCGCACTAATTTTATACAAGCTTAATTATGGTTGTCACGTTTTAGCAGGCCACCCAGCACATAACTTAGTGGTATACCCAGTACAACGAGTCCTATATGAACGCCGTGGTCACGTTACCCAACCACTTGGCATCCGAGCATCAGAGTTGTTGGAGAATCTGAATGCAGACCGCCCAACTGTCTGTCCTGTCCGTTTTAGTCTCCGACCGCCGTGGATACTTACCCGCCCACGGATTGATATTTCTTTTTCAAGATTCAAGAAATCGGAGATATGCATGATTGAATTCCAGCAACGTTTCCTTGCGTTGCAGAGTCAGTACCCGCGTTTTATCTCTGCTTTTAACGATGGATCCAAATCAGATGAATGTGTTGGATGCGCGTTTGTAGTAGATGGGGAAGCCCAGCAATTTTGTCTTCATCCCAAAGCCAGTGTTTTACTGCTGAGCTATATGCTCTTTTAAAAGTTTTGGATTGTAGTCTTGTTCGTGGTTTCAACCGCCTCCTTGTTTGTACAGATTTGAAGAGTGTTGTTCAAGGCCTCGAGAATATGTATTGTAAACATCCGCTCGTGCAAGATATTCTATGTAAGACACACGCCATCTGCTCTGCTGATGATGAGGTTGTCTTTCCGTGGATACCAAGTCATGTTGGTATATATGATAGTGAATTGGCAGACGAAGCTGCTCGTGAGGCCTCTTTAGGAGCTAACATTGATATTCAGCTTGTCCCATTTCAGGACATGATGTTATATTATAAGTATGTTACACGGAATGAATGGCAGCGACGATGGGATGACGTAGCTGTTAATAAATTGAAAACAATTAAGGTAACTGTTACTCCATGGAAATCATCTTGCCGAGATAGTAGGCGTGAGATTGTAATAATTGCAATGTGGTTTTAAGTATTCGTCACGTTCTTTAAGATTGTCCCGGATATAATCATCTCAGACAACGTTATAACATCCCCAATGACATGGCGTCATTGTTAGGGGATGAACCGAGTATGTTGCGCAGAATTCTTATGTTTGTTCATGAGACAGGTTTATATTCGTCTATCTGAGAGGATTGTGTTAGTTAGCTGTTAAGTTTGATGTAGTGTTATTTTATTTATGTGAAGGCCTATTTACAGCATTCACGTTTTTACCTTTTATTCTAAAGACATTATACATCTTTAGTTTTTACTACGATTTTATTTTTCTGAAGAGTTTACATCTGCAGCTTTTATATGCTTTTAAAATTTTAGTTAACAGCTATTTTTAGACGTGACAAAGATAAGGGGCTTCCCCCGTTTCGGGAAGGGCGTAAGCCATAGTGCTGTTAGCGCTCAAAAATTTTATTTTATCTTATATTACCAACAAATTGAAAACTGGTCCCACCTTCTAATTAAGGTTTCCAAATTGACGTTTTTTGTATTCATTCAATGAAAGACATTGCTTTTTCAAAGGGAAATACTTGAGTTTCGCATTCTATTAAAATACACGTTTAATTTTAGTGCAATGAATCCAATAGTCTCAGAGAAAGAAGCTGCTGACGTGATATTGGTCAGATCAAAATTTAGCTAACTTACCGGTACATACAAACGAAATATCAAAACATATTCCACTTAAAAGATATGAAGATTTTAATGTAGATTCCAACTAAGCGAAATATTAAACTTATTTTGAATATAAATTTTCAACTGACTCTCCCAAGAAATTTCTAGTATGCTACTGGTTTCTCAAATATCATTAATCAATTCTGAATATGCATTTGCCATCTCATTATTTGTTTCATAGCTATAAGTCAAAAAGTATCTGAGTTATGTGAGTGGAACGGAATTAATTTGAGTTTATTTATTACCTTTGTTCTTCTCATAATAAGTGGGGAAGATGATGTTGGAAAGTAGTCGGCCAGGACCTAGGTAGGAGATACTATCTCGGGGGGGAAAGGAGTTAAAAATCACCCTGCATATGCGCATTGCAATGTGGGGCATCCTTCTGGATTAAAAATCTTGTTTGGAAACTGTATGAATTCACAAGATGTAACGGGTGGGGAGAAAAAAACGTCCACAACTTATCTCACGTGCCGCATGAATAACATACCCAATCAACGATGGCCATTAAAACATGCACACTCGAAGATCTGAACGTACCCAGTCTGTGTTGGTTAGCGCTGCGTAAATAAAATGAAATAAATGTGCAATAGTTGAACAGGAAAATTTTAAGCTGCTTCTACTACAGCGTCCTTTTGACAGTAAGACAGATACTGTAAAACATTTTGTTAAGGAAGAATGTGGCTGAAGTTGGGTTTACAAGTCTCTAATGAAGATAGCAAATGCGTATGGAGTGAAGAGTAAGCCAGGATCTGGTCGCCCGAGGAAGAAATTGGACAGAACTGGGAACCGAGTTATGCAGAGGATCATGCACACCAAAGTCATCTTTAGCTACAGACAACTGGGGAAGAAATTCAGGCACTGTCACAAAACGACGAAGAAGTTAGTGCAAGATATCGGATACAGAGAAAGAAAACAGAAAACTGGCCCTGAACAAAAGAAGAAGCAGCGAAAACCACTGTCCCATTTGTTTAAGGGAACCAAAGATGTTCTATTTGATCTGGACGTTTATTTGGACAACCAAAGCCATTGCCCCTTCCTTTCCCCACATCCGATCAAATATTTTGTGAAGAAGGAAGAAGCAAAATCGCCAGCCAAAAGTTCACATAAAAAGGACAAATTCGTAGAGAAAGTGGTGTTGTTATGCACCGTCCCAAAAAGATATCCAGAACCATTTTTGCAAGAGTCCCGGAGAGGGATGAACGCTGAAACGAACATCAGGGAATGCATTGCACCCGTATATTCAACAGCACTATCCTGATAACCAAGGTTACATCTTCGGACCCCATCTCGAAGCAGTTCATTGCGCACTGACAACTTTCACAAAATGCGGGAATTGAGCATCACTTGCGTCGCGAGAAAGGGCAACTCTCCAAACCCATCAGAGTTGCGCCTAACTGAACAGTTCTGGGCTTATCAGAAACGAAAAGTGCACGAATACACTTTTACTTTGACCCACTTTTACTTCAGAGAATTTCGGAGAATCCTCCACCTCCTTTGGATTCTCCGAATGTATTGTGCCAATATCCTTCTCGTTTGTGGAAAATAATCATCGTTTTAAAATTATTAGTATAAGTAAGAATTAGGACAAGATGGCTGCAATTTTAGGCAATAAATTGTAAATCTACAAATGGAATTGTTGTTTCTTTTGTTAGGTGGTCTTATAGTCAATAATTATGATACTAGGTTGCAAGTCTAGGGAAATGTGGAATAGGAGCATTAAGACCTAAAGACTTTTCTTTATAAGAGACTTTGAAGGTCACTGTTTTGCTGTTAACTTAAGGCCTTATTTTAATTGCTTGAACTTAAAATTAACGGAGATTTTAAAAGGCCTATTAAGGTAATAGAAATAGTTGTTACTGTGGTTATTTCTTGTCATTTTGATTGGGTTATTTTTGTTCAGGTTTGGATTATGCGTTAAAGTGAATGCGGAGTACGCAATGCGTGAATAATAATATAAAGTAATATTGCGATTATGATTAGGAGGGGGCCAATAAATAGTATTTGGGTTATTTTTGTAATGATAATTCATTTTGGTAGAAAGGCTAAGAATGGAGGAAGACCGCCTAATGAATGGGTACGAGTAAAATGACAAGTTTTGTAATTGGGTTAATTTTGTACGAAAGACTTGATTTAGGTAGTAAATTTTGGACTTTGAAAAGAGTGAGGTGATTGCGACGATAAGGGTAGTGTATAGAATGAAGTATAAAATCTTGTGTTATGACATAAGATTGCTGTTAGGAATCAGCCTATATGAGCGATCGAGGAAATGCTATAACTTTTCGTAGTGAAGTATAATTGAGTTCTCCAATGGCCTCAATTGTTACTGATGAGAGGATGAACAAGAATATAGTTCTGTGTTGTATATATATATATATATATATAGCTATATTGTTGTGTGTGTTATAAGGGTAAGGGGGCTAGGTTTTGTCATCAATAATAGGCAGTTTATGCGTTGTATTACTTCTACTAGTCAGAAATGTAGGGGGGCTCCTCCTAATTTGAGAGCTAGAGAGGTTGTTGTAATTAATTTACCAATATTTGTTAGTAAATGGCTATGGAATGATAATATCACGACGGCTAGAATTATTGAGGCTGAGGCTTGCACTAGGAAATATTTTAGTGCAGATTCGTTGATTGTTGGTTTTGAGATTAGGGGGATAAAGGATAGAAGGTTAATTTCTAATCCTATTCAAACTCCATACCATGAGGTTGATGATACAGAGACTAGTGATCCTATAATCGATGTTAGTGTAAACATTAATATTTTAGGATTGGTGAGCATTAGAAAGAGGAGGCTTAACTTGAAACTTTCACTGGCGGGGTATGAGCCCATTAGCTTTATTAGCTTATCTTTCTTTTATGCTTTAATGTAGGGTGCATGTTAACTTTTGGTGTTGAAGGAGAAAGTTTAATCCTTTCAGGTATAAGCGAGTTAGTAATGAAAGTATATGTTTATACATTATTTATCCTATCACGATAATCCTTTATTCAGGTATTTCATTTATTTTTATAAAAAAATAAAAAGTTATTTGATTAAAGGGATTAATAAGGATTTAGGGTTTGTGTAATAAAAATAGGATAAAGTTGTCAAAAGTACAATAAGAATTACAGAGTATATTATATCTTAATTAATAGCTATATTACCGGCTAGATAAATAAATAATGTACATACGATTCAATTACTTGCTAGTATTTACAGCATATGCTTATGGAGGTTTTAAATATATATTTTAGGATACAACAACGAAAAAAAATTGTATCCTAAAATATATATGTGCGGGGAGCGCAGGTGAGCTGTTGTTCGGGGGGCTTGTGGCGATTATATTATTCTAATTTTTGTTGTTACCGGGAAATAGTCTTTATGATTTGAATGCATATAACTTTATAATTTATAAGTAAAGTTTTATTCTGGCTTGTTTTTCTTTTTTGTGGTTTTTGTACAGGTATTATTTTGAGTAAGGTAGAGTTAATAGTGCTTTGTTTTTAAGGATTAAAGTATGCAGGAATGATTTAGCAGTGCTTAATTTTATTTATTTAATGTAAGTTTGAGGTAGGTAATTGTAATAAGTTCCGGTAAAATTCGTGCCAACTGCCACGGTTAGACGGGGGGAGCAAACGGAAAAGATAATGATCGTTGTAGTTAATATTTTGTTTAATGAGAATTAATATAATTATTTTGGTAGATGAAATGATTGTGCTTGTTTATGTTCTTTTTATTGAGGCTATGAAAGTGTTAATATAAACTAGGATTAGATACCCTATTATA
>JAGDQP010064422.1:0-10822 GCA_022664845.1 Lepisma saccharinum
GTGACACGCTTTCTGCCACCACCACATTCACCTGTTCTACACGTTGCCCATGGTTTTCCGGCATCGAGTGGGCATGGCCACCCAACGCTACAAACATATGACTCACCCTGGTATTTTCCCTTCCATTACACCAGTGGCCAAGATATTTGGGTAAATGATCACTCCCGTTCTTAAAAAGGGGCAAAGATTTGGATTGGGAAAGTCACCAACACTGACATACGCGCGCACAGGAGGGGGACATCTCAAATTGTTGTGCATTTATTGCTTCACTGAGAGTTCGGGTTCGTTTTCATCTCCTGTGTGGTGAAAAATCCTTGGCCTTTTCAAAAACAGGCCCCTTTCCGGAGGTCTGTGAATGGTTTTGGAAGCAATAAAATACCACCAAATCCCAAATTTAGCACAGAAAGCTATTTCTACTTCCCTTTTTTAGTACGTATCTATGCGAGCCTGGTTTTTCAACCTACGTTTCTACAAAACGAAGTACCGCAACAGACTGGATGCTGAGCCTGACATGCAACTGCAACTCTATTACATAGATGTGTACGTGAAAGAAATTTGCATGGGAGGAAACAACTGCATTCGTCTCATTGAGATGGGTAAATTAATAATTTTATAGTAGGAAAAATTGTTGTGTATTTGTATATTTTCTATGTTCTTCGATGGTTACTGTTCTTGTTGATGAAAAATACTAAAATATTAGAAAAACTCAGTGTGTCACCTTTACTGTTGACTGGAACCAATTTCTCTCAGTAATGAACTTTCCCATTGGATATGCAGTAGAACTCGGTTTTAAGGAGCATATCAGGTAGTCGCGGGGTCTAAGGCGTTAGGCCAGCGACTCAAAGGTCCCGGGTTCGAATTCCCGGGATTGCGGTTGTGGATTTTAACTAGAACGTGACGAGCCGAAGTCAAGAGTTACTAGAATGGTCGATACAAAAGAAAATTTACCAAAATTATCGGTTATCCAAGCGGCTTGACAAATTGTGTTGTCGTAACCGATTGTCGTTGTAACCGCGGTTGTGAGGAATATGTTTGGTACTACAGAATACATGACGCTATAGGTGAGGTGTCGTTATAAACAATGAAGCTATAACCGAGTTACACTGTACTTTCTATTTTTATATTCGTTTCTGCGTTGAATGTTGAAACTTTGGCCTAAGTCGGTTCCATCTTAGGGATGGTGTCCCTCCATGATCACTCTCCCGAGGCATAAACTTGCTAAGATGTTCCCGGAAAATATAAAATAACTATATTACTATGCATTCATACACCCATACCTATCATACTGTATTGAATCCTGGTATGCGAATCTCAGCGATTATAATAAAAAGCGCCTTTTAACCTTGCAAAAGAAAGCCGTTAGACTAATAAAAAACGCAGAATATCTCGCGCACTTAATCCCCTTATTTAAGGACCTAGAATTGTTAAGGACACAAGACCTATATAAATACAAAACCACAGATTACTCTTCTTTTCTTTGTCATTGCTTCGCTTGCTCATTGGTCCGCTCATTTCTATCCTTGTGTAAAATCTATTTTCATCAGTTGTTAGACCTAATTTTTCGTTATTCATGAATTATCTATTTAAATTTCACTTTTTTTTTTTTTTGTCATTTCCTTTGCTTGCACATTTGCACGCTCAGCCCTATCTTTGTGTAAATACTATTGACATCATTATTGTTACCTTATTTTTCGTTTCTTTTAGTATCTTCATATATTTTCTATTTTTCGTTGATCATGAATTATGTGTTTGAATTCCATGTAAATAGTAATAGTAGAAGTATGTGATTGTATGTAAATAATTATGCTCTTGTGTAATTGAAGTGTATTTTACGCTTTACTAACTTGTAGTTATTATTTTAGAAATTACCACGAAACTACAAAGTGCCTCTTGTTTGTAGTGTTACGGAAAGTAGAATCCAATTACGGCAGTAGGTAGGATTCTCCTGGAATCTAAAATTTGTAATTAAATTGTAATATAATATTGAGATTAATAAATTGAATTGGTTAGGGGTTGGGAAGTAGCGGTCAAGGCCTTACTTGAGATACCATCCTGACATTGACCTGATCAACTGAGGAAAATCCTTGGAAAACTTCAGTCAAGTTACCCGGCAACAGGGCTCCAACTCGCGTGCCTCCCCATTGCTGATACGAGTCTATGAGGTTATTAACTGGACCACGACGATTGGGTCATTGGTTCGTATAAGAACCAAAATATTTTACACTGTATATAAAACCGTAACCAGGAAAATATGTGTATTTTCCGCAGCGTCGTATTTGTGTTGAAAAAGGGCTCCGTGACCAAAAAGTTTGAGAACCACTGGTCTATGCCAACTCAATCTTTTCCTGGTATCACTTCTTCTAATGAAGCTTCAGTAAGTTTTATTGTTGATACCTCGCTAATTTTAGCTCTTTCACATAAATTTCCTGTTTGGGAGTGTAGAAATATTTCTTTCCTTTGAAATCGGTCGCAGAATGAAGAAATGAGGAAGTACAAGTCATGAATCTACAATTATAGGCAAACATTGCTTACTGAAACAAAAGAAAATCACATTAAGACAGGATTGTCAACTTTTCCGATCAAACGGAGGAACGTGACTTGTACAAGTCTTGGTCACGAGACATTCATTTACGTGAGTAACTGTCGTAACACAATGATCCTAACTTAATATTACTTACGCCATAATATTGATATCTTAGATCAAACATGGAAAGTTTTTTGACGACATATGTCATTAAACTTATTAACTTTTAAGGACTAACCTGCTGTTCACGGAATGCGTTTCATATTTTGCTCTTGGAATAACAATCTGCACGAAAGAATTCATATTTGCATGCACAGGAAAAATTTTTGTTTTGGACGGGGAACACGATACATTTTTTTATCTTAGAAAAGGAATAAAATGCTATTCTAGTAGTATATTACCGATTCATAATTGCCAATGTGCTAGAGACCTAATAATTTGTAAATGTCATTACTGATGTTTTTCTAGTTCATATTTTACATCCTCTTGTGGTAGTTTCAAAGTACTCGTATATAATTATAAAATATCAAATAGTAATCTGACATTTTTATTCATAAGTTTATATATCAAGATAAGAGAACAGTAGAAAAATAACGAGTACCAAAAATATGTGCCAAAGAGATTAAATAGATATTTATCTGGTTTATTGAAACTTTTCGTCTTCACTTTTCATATTAAATTGTAAACTTCGCTAAATTCAGAGAATTGAATGCTTCAAAACATTCGGGAACCTTAGGCGAAATGATTAAAACATTTTGTTAAGAAGTAATTGATATGTTCAGACATATCACATAATGAACTTAACCGCATAACGGAATACATTGTACGTACGCTTAATCGCATGTGAATGCAATTGGGAATGAAATCTCAATGATACTATTGTCATCGTTTCAAATAATGCATCAAAACTACTAAAAATAATATGTAGCTAAACAGCTCGTCTGAAAGACAAATGTTAAACTACGTTTTTGAGAATCAGTTGATCTAGTTCCGTGCATTATTTGTAATTTTTCTCATTCTTCCTTTTACCACTAAAATAAAGTGGGACACAAATGAAAAAATGACATAAAACATCGTTTTTCGTCAAGCAAAACACTTGAAAATGTAAATTTCTGCTCTCATAGATGAGACGTTTCATTGCCAACTACAACTCACATTCATAAATAAAATTAATGTTAAAGCAACACATAGTTTATCAGTTTTTAACTCTATACATGTTAATGTTCATCAGGAACATAAATTTTAGAGTTCTAATTGTGGCTAAGTTATCCGTGAAATGCAATTGTGAAGAAAGAAGAAGTATTTTTCATATCAACACAAAAGGTAATTATATGCAATTCGTTTGAATTAATCACTGGTTTGTGAAACTTACTAATGTTCAGCGAAAAACAACAAATTTTACACTTCCATCTCTCTTATAAATTATTAAGCAATATAGCTGCTCTACTCTTGCTCACTGATTTACATGAGAGGTAGAAGTCTTTTCCGCCAAACGGAGAAAAATGAATGCAGTAGCTTAGAAAAAAACAGCATTGTGCACATATTTACATTATTCTAACCAACCAAATTTTTTTAAACATTGTCTATATTGTTAAGCTTTAAATTAACATGTTTATTACGTGCGTTAAGGTGGGTCGATTTGGAAGTCACAGTTCCACATAACGTCAGAAAATGGAAAGATTATAATTCGCTGCGTCAAAAAATATGTATTTAATTCTCTCTGTGTAGGCCCGGCCCATATTTGTGGGAGAAGGAATGGGAGAGTAGCTTCTAATACATCTACCGAGAGTATTACCTCGCCCTATACCTGAGGTGAGTGACAAAAGACCTGATCCTCAGTTAGAATGGCCGGCGAAAGCGGATCTTGAACGTGCGCCGCCCGCCTCCTTAGTGTTGTGACAAGATAATGTTTCTCGTATTTTTTTCACCTCTGTTAAAATTTAATGAATTAAGTTCTGTTTTACACACAATTATCAACTAGAGGTGAGACAGAAATCAGCCCCTTGGGTTTCTAATGGTCCGAAAAAGTGGAGGAAAACTATGACTTTGACTCTACAACTAGCAGATCCTTTTCAGTCGTTAGTATTCGTAATGTGTCCTTCTCTAGATCTCAGTAACTACAAGTCAGACAGAAATGAGCTATATACGTTGGATACCTGATGGTTTGAAAGGGTGGGGGAGAATTATAACTCTATTATTTGGTAGTTCTTAAAGGAACATTAGATTTTATACTTTGGTTTTGTCTATAATAAAACTGTTACTTACCTTCTTTATATTATTTTCATAACTTTTAGTGTAATTTGTCATTGAGAGAAATTTGCGGAAAATAACCTTTATATACCTTGGTTTAAGTTATCGCTTGTGATAAATATAATGGGCTAAAGAATTGGACTGTACAATTCAAGAACTTTCAGGCGGATTAAAATATAAACACAGCCATATTTAATGCAGATATGGTTGTGTCAATTACACAAATAAAAGGGAACATGACATTAAATTATGTTGAATTATGCTTTTTCTGCTTCTTACGAAACAAAGGAAGTAAACAAAACATTTGTTATGCACGGCTTCTTGTAACCACGGGTAAAGATTAATAGGGGGAGAGGGAGGAACACGGCTTAGATCCCAGTCAGTAAGTCTTTAGTCAATATGTATTATTATAATCCTACTTCCTGTACTTTATTTCTGCAGTTGAAATTTGGAGAGATTAACTCCAAAGTATCTTAACTCCGAACGTAATTCAAGGCGGCAACATGTTAACAATACGCTTCTCCATCATTCTACCAGATCCATGTCTCTCGGGCTGAATACAGGAGTAGAAAATTGGGTTTATTTTTCACCAACGTTTATCTTTCTTTCTTTCAATTCCATAACGTCGCATCTCCATTTTGTCAATAGCAACGCTTATTATCTCGAAGATCATAACACGAAACAAAATGTTCGTGTTAACATTTTTACACTTGGTGTAAGAGAGGCAGTTAAACAGTTTCAAGTGTAAATTTTCAACTTCTAATACAATTTTGTAAGAATAATCCATTAATCAAGAAATCTAATTGATTCCTTCACTTCAAGAATAAAATACAACTTTCGCATTCACACGTGAAGGTAAAAAGGGACTTAATATTTTAAATGAAAGTAATCAGAATAAACACAAAATCTGCGGAAACTGTCAAAAAGAGGTCAAATTTGTCACTTTTAGTAGTTGATTAGTTGCCATTAGGATAAAAAAAATGGCAGCAAAATATTCAATAAAAGTAGGTTTTCTCGCACTTTTTGTTCTACATACAATAAAGAAATCTCAGTCCACGTAAACAGAAAATAATTTACACGGACTAAAGTCCGTTTCATACTTCAGTTATTAGTACAATTAGTTCTTAAAAATGTCGTGCTTTAGACAGTTGTCAGAATTCAGTAAATTTTAGCTAAAAAGAAATTGACATTTTTTATTAATCACCCACTACACGTATATTTCATTTTAATCAGAGTGTACCTTTCCATAAAAATTATACGTACATACTGTTTTTGTAGGCTAAAACCTGTTATTAGTAGTTAGAAGTTCGGCTAAACTATAATCTATTCTAGTCTAAGCCTAAGATGCATAACAAATTCAAAACTGAATTGAGTTCATGTTCAAATAATTGTTTCGTTTCCACATGTAAATGCAACTTGTTAAAAATTTATTTGATCTTAATATGTCATACATTCATAAGATGTGTTTTATCAATGTTCCCTGGAAATCGTTTAGTGGTCTCATTTGGCAAATATATCTTAGTGTATAGGGCAATCCTTTTATTTCAATGATCCAGCTCTCCTCTTCTGAAGACAAAGCAAAGCACTGCACTAGAGATGTATATTTTTAAAATGTAAAATCTTTATTCAATTTCATGCATTACAATGTAGGCGGCGGTGGCTCAATATTAGAGCGCCTACCTGTGATGTTAGAGCTCGTCGGTTCAATCCCTGCTCATTCCATGTGGGCTTTCTGATTGACAAACACCGTGTGCGTGGTTTTTGTAGGATTCTTTCATTTCCTCCCATTTTGTTCCTTCTACCAATTCATCCCAATATAATAAATCCGGCCTGTCCCAAAGTTGCTTAAAGGTCTTAAAAATTAAATTCAAATTTGTGCATTACAAAGAAATAATGTTATTCCTTAACCACAAATACGCTGTATTAAGGTGCTGCGGTGATGTAATGGATAGCACACATAACCGGAAATTGGAAGGTCCGGGTTCAAGTTCTGGTCACGGAAGTGTCAATTTTATGTCAATTTGTCGACTTCACTTGACACGATGTATTTGTGATAAAGGAATAATATCAGACCTAGAGCTGTGAATACATCTATAATGTAACATGTTTTCAGCTCTCTCTCTTTAAACGAAAGCTGTTACAAGTACACTGTAAAAACTGTACCTCTGAACTAGGAATATAAAATTGAAATTTTGTACTTCCAATTCTTGAGAGGCAGTGGCGAACCCGGTTGGGTTTAGAGGGGTGGTTCTTTGCTTCCCAGTTCTTCGGATGGAACAGATTAATAGAAAGAAAAACGATGGTAAAATATGAATCTCGGGTCCGTCACTGATTCTCGAAAATTGGAAGTATAAAATTCCAATTTCGTACTCCCAATTCAGAGGTACAGTTTTTACAGTGTAGGAATTAATTAACTTTCTAAGAACTAGTTATGCCTTCCTTGCAAGTCTTATTTTTTATTACTTTGGGTAGTGGTAGTCGAATCCAGAATACTTTATAATAAAGTAGAAACACATGTGGAATAATAATAATAATAATAATAATAATAATAATAATAATAATAATAATAATAATAATAATAATAATAATAATAATAATAGTTTATTTAAGAGCTGTGAACAGCAGAGTATGCAAAAATACAGCATTAAGTAAGGTATTAATTACAGAAAGATTTACAAATGAGAATCTATGCGATTACTTCAACTCCATATGTTCAAGTTGTATGTGCACTTATAAATGGCAAATTTAACATTTCACAGAATTTAGATGGCAGATTGAAGTCTACATCCTTCACATTTAAATTGTTCTAAATTACATATCTATGAGATTTGTTATAATGTTTTATCAGTCTAAGTATAAAGATATGATTTTTATTAATAGGTAGGAACAAGTTTTTATCCCTTGTACCGTATGTTGGAGTTCTTATCACAAGTCTTTTGAGCAGATAATAATAATAATATATCTTTTTTTCAGGTTCGTACTGTATTCGATCTTAAAGGGTTCCGCTAAGAGGTAAGCAGGGAAATATAAATATGATAGTTGTTAACCGAGTTTTTATACTTAACTAGAACTGATACATATATAGCACTATACATATTCTTAAAACGCTAATTATGTGGAATGTATTTTTTGCTGTATGCGAAATTTATGATAAAAGCAAAAGGTAGACCATTGAAATGAATGAACTTGTCATTCTTTTTCTCCGGGTTATTTTGTATGAAATCATCCAATTTTAGAGTACATGGATATTTCAATATATTTTGACAATAGTTAATGCCATTACTGAGTAGACAGATTTTTCAGACTTTTCTACATCTGCCGCCGTTTTGAATTTAGAGCTATTTTATGCCGAAACGGCCAAAAATTAACGTTCACAAGGGTTCACTAAAGTCGCTCTAATTTGTTAAATACTAGAGAGAGCAAAATAATTATTTTATTGTCTGAAGGTAGAGATTTATAGTTATCAGGAAAGTAGTAGAGGGAAGCAGATTGAACCATCTCATTTTATCTCGAAATTGGTGAGAGATACGAAGCTGAGAGTTTCAGGATATGTTATACGGTAGGCATCTGACCTATTTTGTAACTTTTGTTCAATTTCTACCAGGGGGATGGAAGACAGGAGTGTACTGTCCCCCTAACCCGTACTCATTGAAGAATGTATGGTGCAGATCTAACAGCAGATTGAACCATCTCGTTTTTTTCTTCTATTTAGCATTCTTGTACGAGACTGAGATTTTTATGATATGTTAGAGCGAAGGTATATAACCTATTGTGCAATTTTCGTTGAGATCGAACCAGGGGGAGCGGAGATATGTTTTTATATATAACCCCGCACGTCGCTGGTGCCTTACGCCATCCGCTGTCATACCCCGAAGGATTGGCATAAAATAATTTCTAATCAAAAAGTGAAATTATTGAATCTGATATCAAATTAATTTTTTGTCATCATACAGCTCAGACGTGGCCCCTCGCTCTCTCAGCATTGGAAAATAATATGAAATTGGTTTATAAAGGATAATGTCTATTGATTATTGATTATTTATTGAAAGATTGTGTGCAATTGTAGACATTTGCACACAATCTTACATGGAAACATTTTGCCGGGAGACAAACTTTATATTTTCAGACTGTAGTATATAATGTTAACTTTATATATGACTGGGAAATAATGTCTTCATACTTGCTTGCTTCAATGCTGAAGACAAACTAAAATTCAGCAAAGTTTTGTGTGTGGTGTTGAAAGCAATCTAATCTTTTTGTTTGAAGTATAAAGAGAACAGAGATGATGTTTAATTTGTAAATGAGACCTTTGGATTTACTCATGTTGTTTACAAAACCTTCGAATCATGATTAGCACAAGGAATAGTCTTTGCTGGATGAGCTCAGATTGTTAAAACATTGTTACAAGAGTAACTGATCAAATAAATGTTCATTCTATATCATTGTTACTAGATTAGTAATACATCCTTTGAGTTTGATCAGACATGAACTTTCGAAAGTTGATAATCTCTCTGTTTAACTGCTTGTTATTGAGTGAAGTTGTTTTTACTTGATACAAGATAAGAGATTGCCAGACGATGTCAACTTTTTATGTCACTTCTGATGGTGGCATTCTTGATTGGTGTTTAATCTTCGAAAAGGGAAATATACAGGTCATACATGAAACCCAGAAGTGATTTCATATAATGGGAGAGATACAGAGGTTAGTTTACTGATGAGTAAATTGTTATTCTGGTTTCTAGTATGTGTACATACAATGAGTAAATTGTGTATATATGCTTTCTATGTACTAATTGTTTGTGCATGATATGTCACTGGCGTCGCCTGAGATTATATTTGACCGAAAATTAGTGAAACACATTAGCATACAATCTTTGTCCATGAGAAAGCACGCATATTATGAGCAGGGACCAATGGAACGACCCCTAGCGCCAGAGATGAGTACTTATGAATTAAATCATTACAGCTACTGAATAATTTTAAAATATCAATATTAGAAGATAAAATGAATTTCTCCCACTTTCATCTCTCTTTTTTTTTCATTTTATGAATCACGCATTATCATCCATTTAGCCTGAGCAAAACTTGTGTGAAGGTTTTAAAAAAATAATTTCAAAATTTAAATTTAAGTTTGAAGGACAATGAATTAAATAAAAATAGTTTGTTAAATGAACAGCTCACCGCCTTCATTTTTACAGAAATCGGAACGTAGCATAGGTTAAACAGTAACGATTTTGTTGAACGAAATTTTATTTTTATGATTAAAATTTGACATCTATTCATTTCTTTACTTAATTTGCTTATTATAGAATGTATTATTTCATAAAGATTAGACATAATTAGCTTTAAATTCGAAATGTTCAAGGTTCTATACAGGCAATTAATGTTCTTCACATATTTTATCGAAAGAAAGAAATTTTACTTCTGCCATTTAGGTATATGAAAGTGAGGTTGGAATAGAGAAGGTAAAGCATGTGGGAAGGTATCAGATTGCTTGTGACTTAATGGTACCATTTGCCTGTTGTGACTAAGAAAAGCACTTTAGTGAGCATGATTATTAGATAGAATTGAACTCATAACCATCTTGAAAGCTAAACAAATGCTCTACCATTAAGTAACGGCCGCTTGGTGAGTTTTTTCAGGGTTCTTTATAAGTCAAATGAGTTAAATGGAAGGAATTGTACTTTTAACTTAGGACCTGACTAACTCTTCACCACTTCCTTTGCCCTATCTTTTCTCCGTCAGAGTGAAAATTGTTTAAAGACAAAAATTAAAATTTTAAACAATGCAGAGAATAAATAGAAATTTTTTTACACATGAATAGACAGTAATACCAGGTGCGTAAATATGAAACCGGAATTTATGTACAGAAAAACACAGTGATTGGATGACAATGCTAAGAACTATTTTATTCGAAGTATTGGCCATCGCTAGCGTTACATTTCTGCCATCGTTCCGGCAATGTGTGGATGCCTGACCAAAAAAACTGTGCCTCTTGTGCTGCAAACCAGTCATCAAGCCATTGTCGTAAGATGTGAAGCGCTGGTC
>JAGDQP010064423.1:0-11573 GCA_022664845.1 Lepisma saccharinum
TAATAATAATAATAATAAGAAGAAGAAGAAGAAGAAGAAGAAGAAGCTTGTCATTACTTTCTCGATTTCTGTAGAAGGAAAATGTAATTCTCTCTTACTAATTAATGAATGCACATTCAAAGAACCGAAACCAATCAAATGGGTTATACTGCGGGCAGACTAATTTTGCTGTACTTGCACTCTCAATGTAATTGCTATTCTTCCCATCAAGCAATCCTATCCTATATACGAGATGAAATAGTCCTCCTTCCCTCTTAAGATTATTGTGATCACTTCCACTTTGTGTGTATCTGTGTCTTTGTATGTGTGTGGCACTAGCTAAATTGGCAATGCATCTTATACTATGGAAACGAACAATTGTCATATTTTACAGACTAGGAATCAAAGTGTAATGAATAAGCTGGAAGGGTGGTGGTGGGGGGTGATGTGATAGAGGGAGGTCGGAAGTGGAAGAACAAAGTCATTCCTGCGGATCAAATTATTCGCAACTCGTTTAGCCGTGATGATTTCGTTGCTACTATTGCTTCATAAGGGCAATCTATACTTTACCTCCTACAGATGAAGAAGTGGAGAAGGGAATAGGAAAAGAGATAGCGGAGAGGATATGGGCGAGATTAAAAATCCTCCCATTCCCTCTTCTTGCATGTGTGTGTGACTCACGCCCCTACATTAAATCAGGGTGTAAAGGATCAATAGTGTGTGGGGGGTGCCGAATATAACAGTGAGAAGAGGAGAAGGGGAGGGGGGCTTAACTTGTCATGGACCGTGGAATCGAGTTCTGGAATACTGTCGGAGAGTTCCGGGGGAGAGACAGGGTTGACGGGTAGGAAAAGAGGAATAGGTCATCCCTCATCGTTAGCCCAGTGACAAATGATTTTTTAGAGGGACCAGAACCGAAGAGCACGGGAAGAGCAGGAGGCCTGAGGGTGGTAATCACACCCGGGGGAGACTTTCTACCTCTCACCCCGCGCCGAAATCTGCTCCACCTTTCCTCTCCCCCCCACAAACCATTGCTCTTTCCAATGGGTGGTAACTAGGGAACCGTATAGGACTGATAAGTGTCACACAGAGGCTCCGAAGGGACATTAGCCCCCCCCCCCCCTATCCCCCACAAAAAACCTGAATAATTTGGTTTCCTTTCTTTCTGGTATTCTGGACCATATAAAAGTACATCGCTCGAAACGTTTCTGAAAGGAAAAAAAATATGCAAGAAACCGATTCAGATTATTCAGCAATATTACACATAGGAGCATCGATTCTTAGTAGTGGAATGGTTCTACTTTTTCCCTCATTCTCATCAAATGAATTTTACTCTTAAAAGACTAACAAGCCTCTCTCTTTCTCTCTGTCAGTGCACCTAGCTTTAAAAAAAACTTTATGGCTTTATACTTATCTGGCCAGAGGGGCCAAATTGGCTAATATGAGCTCACCGTTACCACTTACTTCCTTTTAACGTAAACTCCCCTCATTCCGTGGAGAGATTTTTTTTTTCTCCCTTTAAAGTAGGGATAAATTGACTGATGAATATCCCCTAAGGAGATATTAAGTTTTGGTGTAATTTTTAGGAATCAGACTGCCTCGTCTTCTTCCCACTATAATTCTTTTTCTTTTTTTTTCAACCTAATATATTTTTTGAAAAAAAAAAGAAAATACCTGAGGGGTAGCAAAATCCGACTTTTTCTTAGTTTTCTTTTCTCATCCTTTATTTAGCAGTAATAAAGCAAGGTCTTCGAAGGCATTGTTCCATTATCCGAACAAGGAAAGAAATATTACGAAAATGCGTTTTTTATTAAGAAATTTCAATTCTTTCTCAAAATTATGCTTGAATTATCCATAGCCCATTCATTAATTTTAGTTTCCTCTCTTCCAGGTCTCTGTAAAATTAAATCCTCTACCTTTGAAGATAGTAAAAGCAAAACCATTTTCTCTCTTTTGTTATTTTTCATGAACTTTAAATGACCAGTAAAGTGTACGATTCAATATGATTAATATGATCTCAAGTTACTAGGTTTTAGAATCATTCAAACTGTACCCTAACATAAAGAATTAAATAAAAGATTATGGTTTTTCTTATTAATGATATTTTCTCCTCAAACAAATATAAAATTCGGTATTCATATTTTGATTACTATTATCAAGCATTTATTAGATAATTCTGAATTCCATACATGTTTAAAATAAAACTATTATTTTTGTTATAAGCTACTTTTAGCAACTTGTTCTATCTTTGATGTCTTCTGTTTCTTAATGTGGAACTTCCAGAGTAGGTGAAGGCATTGGGCTACGGACTGTACTTAGATGATCTTGCCGGTGGCTTGGTATCCAAATTGGGTCGAGTATTATTACGTACGTTTGCTGATAATGGCCAAATTGTTTAGACGAAATATAGGGACCACATGACTTTATACCAGGGATTCCGCCAGGATTTTCAGTTTGGGGGTGAGGTGTAAAGTCAAAATTAGTAGGGTGTAAGAGGAGTTTTACAAGGTTGTTGTCGAGAATTTGGGAGGTTATACCCCCACACGGGGGTGGAAGGTCTGGCCAAATCACTGCATTATACTGCTTCAAAATGATTCGGATAACTTCTCTACCAAGTGTGAGAATGGAGGTCTAAAAGTATACTCCCAGAAATGCAGCACATATGTACGATCTCTTTGTAAAGAATCAAAATATCCTCTGTGTTCACGGAAACTGAAACCAGGGCAGTTTTGGTGACCCAACGATCCGTGATCCTGCCCAAAACTTGACGCGAATGACCCGTCCTTGACGCGAATGCATGAGGCGACTCACTCGGTAACCTGATCTTGACCCAAATAAACATACTAACTTTGTGATACGCCCACCGGATGATCGAATCTTAACCCAATTGACCCAATCTTGACCCGGCGATCCAGTCTTGATTCGATTTGACCTCGACCTTCTTCCTGTGGTTTGAATCAATCAATATTTTCTTTCACAAATTCTTTTAGAATAACCTTTCCGAGGTTAGAGGTGTTTGCACACCTACAGGAGTAGCTATTTTTGTTCTTTCCGGGGATGACTATTGTTAGGAAGTTTCTGTCATCATCCTCTTGGTTCTCTATGGGGTAAAATCTCCATTTTCGTTCACTCCTGAAAGAAACACTCTTCAGACGCTGAAAGTCATAAGGAAAGAATTAAAAAAAAACGCGTTGCCCTCCGAGATAACGGGTTGATATCAGGTCAGGCTGGTGCCAAGCATAAAGCTGCTCTAAAACTTGTTTCAAATTACCTTGATTGACCTGGTGACTCGTTTCAGCTAAGTTGTACACTGTAAAAAAATAAAATAAATAATAATAATAATAATTAATATTCATGTACACTTCAAGTACACCTTTTGGACACGTAAAATGAGTCGAGTTTTGACCAGTTCTGCACACTAATTTGTGCGAATATTTGAACAAATGGGTTTTAAGGGGCCAAGAGATGGAATTAGGGTGGTCCCGGCGATAGTCTAATATTCTTCAACAGCTAAACTACAGAAGACATACTAAATCCATCACATTTCTCACTAGAGATGAGATGCGCAGTTTGATGCGCAAATGTGTAAGCCTGATGTTATGAGAATATATCGTGAACACAATATGAATAATAAATGATCGTGAAATACAGAAATGAACAACAACCATAGAAAATTCCCTTTGAGAAGGGATGAAAAAACTCCCAACCTTTGATATTTTTGCACTTCTTGTACGTAAAACAAGAATAATTAAGATGTGTATAAGGAGTATTATTGTTTACGGTGTATGCATATAAAAAGGCGCATCCATTAAAAGGTCATGATTCAAAGGGAAAGATATTCAAAATGGCGTTCCAACTGAGTCTGATATTTTTGTGTAATAAATAAAAAATAAATAAAGAGAAGGAGATTCTCAGTTTTATATATGTGTAAATATTTTATGTATATCCGCGCATAATTTTAAAAAGACTTAAAGTAAGCAGAGTTTTGAACTTGGTAATTTGTTGTATGTATTTTTCATGAATGGAAGACCTGTGAATTTTATCAGGAAGTAGGGTAAGTATTCTTCAAGAAGCTGTCAAATTTTGGGCACATTTTGGCACTTTGCAAACACTACTCTCTCGGCTCTCTACTGAGTTTTCTTTTATAAGTGAAGTTGCATTCATGAAATTACATGCAATGAACGCATAGACGACCCCGTGTAAATTTCATTTTCACCTGAATCCCAGTTTTGGTGGTACAAAATATACTGAACTGCAAATACAGTACCAATAACCACTCTACGCTTTACAGTAAGCTTACAGTAATCAATTTTATATTAGAATGTTTACATAGCAAAACTGAGGAAAAGTTACAAGAGATACAGTGAGACAAAGTCGATATATCCAGTAGAAATTATGCCAGTAAAGAGACAGTAATAATTACATATTGCTGAATGCTTAATTTCTTGATGTGGATAAAATTTCTTACTTTATATATTTAAAAAGCACAAAGAATTTCTTTCGGGGAAGCTGTGCTTCTGATCCTCCCTCAGCACTACGCCAATGATAGTCTTTTTTGTAAAAATAATAATAATAAATGAATAGTTACTGTATTGTTGACTGTTTCGGGAACTTTTCGTCTTGCAGGCGGACATGTAAAATGGGTAAGATGTGAAATAATTACCAACGTTTGATTTGGTAGACAACTATAACAGTTTAATGTTGTAAAAGACCAAAAAAAAAAAAAAAGTGCTGAGTAAATTAAAACTATAATGTATTGTATTGTAAAATTATTTTTATAAAATCGCTTGAACATATGACGAAACTCTAGCCCATAAACCTCCAAAAATTTACCAGTTTTTCATTGTGTATGTGCTTATGCTTCATACATGAAAAAGTGAAATTAGCACATCCTGTTTCGATAACATTATTTTCTCGTCACTTCTCCCACTCCTCTTGATGTTATTATCAATTTATACAACATGAACAGGAAGTATCTATTATTATACTAGGAAGTCTGGCTAATGACATAGTTTTTTTTTCTGTTTGGATGATGTGGGTGGCTGGAAGATTTGCTTGCCACTACAGATTTGCCAGGCTAAAGTGAGAGGTTTTTTTTTTTTTTTTTTATTTTATCTATCAGCCAGATGGATGTATGGTGAGACAGCTGTTGACTTTCCCACCTTTTGGGCACACAAAGGGAATCACAGAGCTATC
This sequence comes from Lepisma saccharinum, assembly GCA_022664845.1. Taxonomy (NCBI): domain Eukaryota; kingdom Metazoa; phylum Arthropoda; class Insecta; order Zygentoma; family Lepismatidae; genus Lepisma; species Lepisma saccharinum. The sequence continues at coordinate 5,176 of JAGDQP010064423.1, forward strand.
ACGCTGATTGGCCGAACACAATGGCCTGCCAATCTGACTTCATCCACTTTCATTAGAACTCATCTCGACAATGGTCCTTTTACCCTCTCTTGTTCCCGAGAACACTTCTCCCTGTTTGTCAGGGGGTCTTCTCTATATTCCTTTTTTTACCACCTTCATGCCTGTCCTTTCTTTCTCTATCCCCCTCAACTGTCTGTACACAATGTAGCAGGAATTTGTGATATGGTATTAGAATTATTCTCCGTAAAGTTACCAACCTCTGATTAATTTATATACATATTTATTCAAACGAAAGAAAAAAAAACTTTCCCTTTCGTTGGACAAACAAGAATAAAATGCATATACATTTTATGTATTTTGATACAATTTTCTCTGAAAAATCTCGCTATCTGTTTCCATGGAAACGATTCGATTATTTTATTTCTTTTTGTGGTGTCAATCAACGTGTCACTGTTGCCAACTTTATCAAGACTAGTTTTTACTTCTCGGTTCTTTTTGTCAATGTCAATGTGCGAGATGTACCCAATTACTGTTATTGAGCACACATTTTTATAAAGAGACTCTTCAAATCATAACTTCTAGATAAAATAATAAAACTAACCAACTTTCAGCACATTAGTTGATGCACATCTATCTGCTCTAGTGGTGAAGGTCGTTACCGATGATTTGGAGTAATTCCCATGACATTACGACAAATGATTTTTTAAAATTATTGTCAACACAACAAGCTTTATAGCCCAATTAGAGTGTCGATATTTACAATATTCACTTGCAGACATTTTTATTACAATATCTCTAAATGCTTTGGAAGACATATCACATGTATCCAATTCGATGGAAGTTCTACACATTTCGTTGTAAACAGTATATACTCTCCAGATTGGTAACTTCATCATTATATTTGTCCTTGCCTTTTTGCAGTGAAAGAGACCAATGCTGTCAACGCAAGTTTTTAATCACGGCACACGGAACTGTATTAAAGATACTGAGTCTGTGCAGTACAAGCTTTTCGGAATTATTTTCCAAAAAATAGCAGGTAGGAAAGCAGGGTGCCTTTTATCAAGCTATCTTCAGTTATACCAGGCGAATATTTAAATTGCACCTTGAATTTAGACCACGGGCAAAGTAAAAGGTACATTCTTCCTTATCCCATACGCAAAGAGAAAGTTACTAACAAGAACTTTAATTGTCCTGTGGTCCAGTAATTGACGTCACGACTTCCCCAATACTGAGGCACGCACACGGGTTCGAGCCCAGCTGTCAGATATCTTGACTGGTTTTCCAAGGTTTTTTCATCCGTTTTACCAGGCATGTGTCGAGATTGTACCTCAACTAGTCTCTTCCCTCCTACGAGTGATCGCTGAAGGACGGAGGTCACCCCGAGCCAGACGTTAGCATTTTTCAAGTAAAATTAATTAAATGGAGAAGTGACTGCATCCTAAGATAATTAAATGTTAGAACTACGTATATAGGTTCTCTTACTATCTTTTAAGAAATTAATCTGTTTTAAGATATTCTTCGTTATGTTCCTCCGTTTCGATGATGTCGTGATGGTACTTTCAATTAAGTGTCCGTTCCCGTGATCAAGGGGTTCAAGGTACATTGTATTTTTCTTTTGATTTCTTGTGCATGAGTTCTAATCCCTGAACTCACAGATTTTTTTTAATTTTTCCCAGCTACGTGTAACGTTCAAGTTTTGTGTACTAATTGCAAATAGAAATCTTTTAGTAATGTTTTAGTACTGGATAAAGGGCACTTGTTCTATTCTTGTCTGTAGCTAGTAGTTCCTTCCATTTAACATTCGTTTCAATAATTATTTAAAAAATATCTTTAATCTTATACTGTTGTTTGTTTCATGGATTCAGTTAATGGAAGCTTTAAGTAGTTTATCAAAATCTAATTCGGACCCTATATTACCTATCAATTTGATATAACTAAAACATTTTCTTGTATATAACGCTATTAATTCTTCTTCAAAGATTCCCAGTAGCACATACGTTGAAAGTACGTGGATGAAACGTTAGTTCCGAAACGTAATTTTAATGTTGTAAATGTACCGAAATGTCCACCTCTTCAACGGTCTTTTGCCGTTGAATAATGGTTGAGAAGAAACTGGTTGAAATCAAGAAGCGGACGATGAAGAAACGGGTTCAGTTGGCCGAAACAGAGCATGGTTACTGTCTATTGGTATACACATTTAGCTGCATTTTGTCCATTGCTCCAATCATGATTATATTAATTATCCAACAGTAAAATTATCCAATCGTCTGCTGTGGGATTCGTAGCTGGAACTTCCCGCACTCCTCGTTGTTAGCTCGTCACTCTTACCACTTATCCGCGGAGCCGTCTTGAGAGTCACTACTCTTCTAATATTCCCTCTATGTTACGAAGACGTTATTAGGAAAAGGCAGTCTTGAATGCAGTCGTCACAAATCCAGACATGTCGGTTCACCATCATGTAAGAATAAGAATAAAAAAAGTACTTTCCTTCTTTCTTTTTTATGTGCATTATTCCTTCTTTAACACTTTGACCATCACTGCACTACTAAATTTGTATTTCTCAAGAAGTGTAATATGTCACATTAGAAAAACGCACATAAAGCGAAATCTATGTCGTAGTTGAAAACACTTCATATTAACGCCCTAGTAACGAAATTAAATGTTTGTTGAAATATAGTTAAAAATTCAATCTGTTTTCAACATGCAAATGAGAACCTGAGAAACGTAGTTAATTTTATTCTATTTGCTTTTAAACACAATTTGTATGCAATTAACTTGGAAAGATAATCTAGGGTACAATTCAATATAACAGTTAAAATCAAGTCATATTAACGTCCTATCAATGAAACCAAATTTTCATTGGAGTATATATTGAAATTCAACGTGTCTTCAACATGCAAAAGGGGGCACACAAAATAATAGTGGCGTTCAATTAACTTTAAATTAAAAATTGTAATTCCATTAAATAAGAAAGAATTCCATGAAACCAATTCTATACGATAGTAGAAAATAACAGTTGAATTCAAGTCTTTGTTGAAATTTGATTTAAAATTAAATGCACTTTTTTATAACCAATAACGATTAATCAACAAAATAAACAAAAGACCAACGTTCAAAAACACGTTAGTGTGCTACTGGGGGATAGATAAGGCTATTAGATGTTATTTATCGTACTTTTAAAATTAACTACAGAACTTACAAGTTTAATATCATCATTTGGCATACGATTTTGCCTATTTTGTTATGTTTGAAGTTCCAACTATCATTTCTAGATGATATAGCGATCAATTCAGCACTATTTTGGAATATCGAAATATACCTACTTTGTTACGCCGGTCAAATGAAATACTAGGTTTATTCTTCAAATTAAGACTCGCAAGACCAAGTGGTAACCAACTTCATCTTCGTTCCCATCTTGAATTCAGCTGACGAAGAGTTTCCTTCTCATTCCCAGAGAGAATTTGTTTATGTACTATCTTTTAGATTGTGATTTGAACGCTCTCAATTATGAAACCATTTCTACGGATGTGTAATCAATACTATTTCCATTTACTTCCAACGCACATTAGCTGATGACATCGAAAAGAAGCAAACATCGTTAACTTTGAAAAATGTTAGATGATTTTTTTTCTCCTTCCCTACCGAATCTACTGGCAAAAAAAAAAATGTCTTTGATAAGAAATTAAGCGATGATATGAAAGGCTATAAACAGAATTGTCTATTACTTACTGGGAGATCATAAAATTTGGCTGGAAGGAAATTAAAAACGGGCGCCATATTCCTGAGCACCTCTTCCCCTTGTGGTTTACTATCCCTTGAGGTAGAACTTCGTTTAGTTTTTTTTTTAACGACTAGAAAGACCAAAACAATGATCACATACGGAAAAAGAGTACTTTTTTCACACTTGAAAACACAAAAAAAAAAATTTTTTTTGAAAAAAAAAAAAGTTGAGTGATTTAGGAACTTTTAAATTTCTCATTAAGACAATCACTCTCAACTTATCAGTACGTTTCCTTATTACACGCGATGAAAAAAAAAAGGACAGTTTCTACGAAACATAAATTTCTACTTTTTCTCCCTATGTTATCGATTTTTTCAGCTGAAAAAAAAAACGAACGTTAAATTCTTGGTACATACTTTTTCCCTACAGCATTCACAGACTCTTTGTTCCCTGTATCATTGTCGTATTCCCTCGTTTCCATCATGTACATACGTTATATACTGGAAGTCATAAACCGCACCGTACGTAGCTTGATATCGTCAAATTCCGTTGAATATATGTGAATCTTCTTTTTAATATAAAGCATTATTTCTACAGAAAGAAATAAAAAAAAAAAGATAAAAATTAAAAGTTGTGGTGCGATGTTTATACCCTATCACAGAAAGGAAACGATATTTGAGAATCACGCACGCTAATGGATAAAAAGAGGAGAAGAGTGTTAGGAATCCATCTCTGTTCTTATTCATTAATAAACCACTAACGTCTCACTTGTACAATATTCCCCCCTCCTTTAACGATCTAATGAGTAATGCTGTAGTAAAATTCTGATTTACTGTTACTATATTTTCCTTTGCCCCCCTCTGATCACTATATTCTTCATCTTCGTATCATGCCATCGGGGAAGGGGGATAGGTTTTACACACATGCAGGGATATATGTGTAAGACTATACTGAAAAGTTACAAATATAATCACTGCAAAGACGAAAAAAAAAAGGTTAAATATTGCTTGCCGCTTTTTGAATAAAAATAAAACTCTTAAGTTTATAGATGTAATTTCTGTCTCCAATCACCATTCAGACTAGCACTTACGTTTACGATAGCTTTTGATACCTTTTTTTTCGGGGAGAAAATGTTGGGTATCATATCCAAACGATGGCACTCTCTGAATATGGCGTTATCTATTCATTGGTTGAAAGACTATTTATGCTTCTCAAAATTGCTTAATATCACCACATTTCCAAAGCCGTTAAAGAAATAAAAGAGTATAAATAAAAGTTTTTTTCTTCCTGTGGTTTTGAGAATGAAATTTCCCACTACTATTAAATGAAATGTCAATATTTCAATGCTTGGTAACCACTCTTTAATGCTCTTAATGAAAGCCACATTTTAAACCCACGTTATATGTCTTTTTATAACGAAGGTAAGAGTTTTCTGATTATTTCATATATATAATAAATGGATCCGGTTTGGAGTTACTGGTCTCCCACCAGGCGCCTGCCCAGGTGGCGGATAGAGGAATGCCTAACAGATATGGTGGGTACCGGACATATTCCAGGGCGGACCAAAACCAGGACTGCTGCCTTGCAGTTAGTAGAGGGATCCACAAAGGCTAGGAGAAGATAACCCCGAACAAAAATATCATGGTGAGGGGAAGCAGCATCACCATTACCACTCTGAAGCTGAAGGTGAATGATATCGGCAAGGCTCAGAGATGGACAGAGGACGTATTCTTGAATATATACCTTTACTGCGAGGTCGTAGAGCTGACAACCCTACACCGTTAAAACATGTCAAGAAATAGTAACAGATGGTTCATGGATTCTCCTGGGGTAAAATATTCTGGAGATAAACTAGTCCCTCATTCGGATCTCCGGGTGGAGACTGCTTCAGGGGGCTCCAAGAACAGGATTAAGAAAGACCTTAGAATAGGAACGTGGAATGTACGAAAGTTATACGAAACGGGCGCTCTTCAGGTGGCTGTACGCGAGGCCAGGAAGTACGAGCTAGACATATTAGCGATACAAGAAGTTCGATGGGAGGGTCAAGATAGCATCCGATAGGGTAAGTATACTTTCTGCTACGGGGGAACATAGTCTCACGATTTCGGAACAGTATTCCTAATTAAGAACAGTATCCTTCAGGCGGTTCAGAATATAGAGTTCGTAAACGAAAGGCTATCGTACGTTACGATCGATGGGGCAACACGGTTTTAATAAATGTCTATGCTCCGACCGAGGTGGCTAATTATAACGACAAAGATATATTTTACGATGAGCTAGAAAGGATGTTTGACCGAATTCCGAAATATAATTCGAAAATTGTGTTGGGTGATTTCAATGCAAAGGTAGGAAGCGAAGAAAAATATAGACCTACTATAGGCAAATACATTTCGTGATTTCGAAAAACCTACTGGTAAAGAGCACGTACTTTAAACGCAAAGACATACACAAATACATGGGTATTTCCGTATACACATGGGTATTTCCGTACGGAAAAACTCTCAAATAGATCAATCACGTATTGGTAGATAGACGAAGACACACCAACATAATGGAAGTTAGGTCGTACAGAGGAGCGGAAGCTGACACCGACCATCAATTAGTGATCACAAACGTAAGGGAAAAGTTATGCAACGCGAACAGAGAAAGCAAGGGGTCAAAACAACTGAAATTCGAA
>JAGDQP010064424.1:0-11573 GCA_022664845.1 Lepisma saccharinum
TTGCAGCTCTAACGTGTTTCATTTTACGTCGACTATTCTACTTTGAGTGCGGGGAAATAGACAATAAAGTTCATGAACTGAAGTCCGTTTCGTCCTTCAGTACTAAATACCAGTCAATGGATATAAGAAATATTAATAGTAGCTTCAGAATTGTGTGGAAACTCTTTTGAGACTGAATGATGATCATCTGTACTCAATTTGAATAGTCGACGTTAAACAAAAGTGGAGGATAAACCTACTTGCATTGAACCTTATATTTTAATTTAATTTAATTTTTATATACTTACGAATATACACTTGTCTAAAAATCTACCTGAAAACTCCAGTATGTTTCATCTGCTATTTTAAACTGTGGATATTGTCTGGAATTTCAACAATAGTGAAAGAATATATGTTAAAAATGGAAGGAAGAAAGGAATTTGTCTAGAGAAATACGGAAATCGCCGTTTCAATCAATGAGAAATCAGGTGGTAAGTTTGTTCTCTTCGTTTCCCAACGAGTCATCAACATTTTCATTCTGTCGTCGCCATTGAGTGACCAAGGAAGAATATTGAGCACAGTAGAAGTAGACATTGAGAAAAGAATTATGAAGAAATTAAAGAAACTGTCTCAAAACGCAATAAAGTTTTGGAATCACTATCATATCTGATGGTGAGGTAAATCACTGGTATAGTTCAGCCTTGTAAAAAAAAAAAAAAACAAGAGATCACATACTAAGGCGAGTCTATTCACATAATCATTTTCACGTTGCTTCAGCACTATTAGTGTAATTAAAATAGAATTGCTTCATATTCGAATGTTCTGTAGGTTATCGACACACTGACAAATTAAGATAACAAATAGTATGTTCAGAACAAAGTGACGTATTTTTGGATCGAATTACCACAAATGAGAATGAGCATCTTTGTGATAATTGTAAACAGTTTTTTTTTTATTATTCGGAGCGTATGAGTAAACTCCACATAGCACATAAATATTATAAGACAACCAATAAAGTTCGATCGGATTTACACTCTACAAAGATAACCTCAATAACATGAACTAAGACGTACATGGGAAATTAGAAATAGCCGTCATCAGCATCAATGACCTGTCTCCTACTCTCGAGTAAACTATGGATCCCACTGTAGTAGAACTCAGCGGAACGTGAATGAAAGAAAGTCCAGTACATTTATCACCTCGTTAAGGGTTCGGAACTGTCGTCCTCGCATATAGCTGTCTAACGAATGGAACAAATGGTAAGGCATAGATGTAACGTTAAGGAAATAGGGGGTGGGTGGGGGTGCATTAGTGTTCCCATCCAAGCCACGGGTGACCGTAGTAACATGTGGCTTCGCATTGTCTTGTAACAGAATGACACAAGCGTTGGCTTCACGGTTTTCAGTTGTTTATGCAAATGTTCCAGTTGCTCGAGTACACAGCTGCATTGATTCACTGGTGGGTTGCAGGAGTTTACGATGCACGATACCCCGAGCAGACCACCAGAGAGACAGCATACTCTTCTTTTGATGTGGTTTTGGTTGTTTGGGAAGGAGATGTATTGCCAACCAATGATGACGGCGTAAAGAACCTACTTCTCATCGCAGGTCAGCACTCTTGTCCAGAATCGTAACCTTTCCGTGACAAGACAGCAAAGAAACATATGCATTTGCTTCTCTCACTTTCTGAGCCGTAGTCCTCATGTGGAACCCATCGTTCCACTGTATACTGTTTCCCAAGCTGATGGAGGGAGTGGTAAGTGGTTTCTGCACTGCAATTGAAAATTACTCCTAGTATTTCACTTCTTTGTCAATTATCGGCCTCCATAGCTGCAGTGAGTGTCCCGTTGTCTTTGGTTTGTGGATGTCCTGTACGTGATGCGTTCTGAAGGGATTCATCGGCTTCGGAAACTTTGTAACCATCGTTGTACAGGGTGTCTACCACCCAGAAAAACCTGGAATGCTCAAGGAAATTTATGAGGTGGACCTATCCACATTGGTAAGAGCACTGTCCTGGCAAGGCGGAGGCCGTGGGTTCTGTTCCCACTAAGAGGTTATTATTATTTTTTTTATTCACTTTTGAAATACCAATAATGTATAAGATGCTTGGACTGGGTAATGGGATTAAAAAATGTCATTGCGTAATATTTACATGTTCCACTATACTAAGAACTGAGGAAATTTGGAAAGAAATATCAAGGAAAGCCTGGAAAACTCAGGGAATTTCAAGTCACAAAATTAGTAGTCACCATATAGAAAGGAATTACTTTGGAAGAAATCAATTCCCATTGGAAATCATGATTGCAATAAGCCAGAACTGGACAAGATTGTGGACAGAAAATTCGGTTATTTTCCTTTCAGGTTCATGATTTTTATTGAAGTGCCGAATAGTATTACGGGTTATACAAAATAGATTTCTTTGTTTATTATTGGTCTCTCCTATGGGAAACAAAATGTGAATCAAAAGAACTGCATTAAATTATATTTGTAGATAGTAAAAACTCAGAAATTATGTCTGATATGTTGTGAAGTCCGGGTTGAATTCCCGGTATTTTTGTAATTACTATAATAACCAGTATTTCTGTACATTTTTTAATGTTTCCGTAGACAGAATCTTTGTGTACAGGAAAGTAATACCGCGTAATATCATCCCAAGTTTGAATGTGTTTGCATAGAAAGTGCGTGATGCTGTTACATGCGCTATCGAAATATAGGTTACAGTATTAAACACAAGGAAAAGCGTTTGTTGAATTATTAAAAAAGGGGCTAAAACATACTATGCAGTTATACAAAAGTGGGAAAGTTGCAGAATAGAACTAATATTTCAGACATCATCCCAAAAATGATATAAAAGCGGAGAAAGGGTCCTTAAAACACCGAAGAATACATAATAAAATAAAAAAGGCTTCAGTTTTACTTGAAATTATAATCTGAAACGTTCACCAACTGTCAGAAAGGTGACTACATTTTATCAAGTTTCTAGCCCTAGCCATGACAAACCACAATCGCTTTGTGTTATCCAGAGACTGTTGTCACGTTACGTGACAAACCGCCTCCGCACAAAACCCATCGTCATTAACTTTGGGCGTTCAATAGATTGTAACTGCTGGGTGAGGCACAGAGGTGTTTATCAAGAGAGCATTCTCGTAGCAAACTATCTTTATTTAAAGTACAAACAGGAGCAGGTCGGTAAGCAACATAAAAGGTATAAATTATAAACCTATTTGTAAAAGAAACTCTTGGGGTTTCTTGTAGCGCACATTTTTTCTATGGGCTCAGTTCTGGTTTAGCCTAGATTTTACCGTTCGAAATGAGGACTGGCTACGTGCCTCCAATTTTTCTAGAGGAACCATTTTTCGTATCCTGTAGTGAGGTGCTGGATGAATGAGAGTTTGATATTCCTGTGCAAAAGAAACACATGTGGTTGTTCGCCGCTGGAAGTTGTATGTGCAGTTTCCGAACTCTCATAATGCGTGGAAGTGGTTCAAGAGAGTCTTCTTGGAACATCTCAGATAATCTGGAAAGTGTCTGTCTGAGTGAGGATTTATCATTACGAATGCAAGTTTTTATATTTCTTGATTAACAATCTGTTTTCACGGAAGTGTCAGTCAACAGGAAGACTTGAAATGGACATTTCATCCGCACGCTATCCTGTCTCCACTGGAGTTATATCCAAACATACCGTTCCGTTAATGATTTTGTTTTGATATGGCGGCTGAGGTGGTTCACTAAACCTGGTATTGCAGATTCGATCTGAAGTAATTTCTTTCTGTTTTGAATTTAATTTGTATTAGACTATGGCAGAACCGCGAGAAAACCTACTGCATATGGTGTTTGTTCCCCACTAAGGCCACATGAGACGAGCAGGGCTCGAACCGACGACCCCAAGTACCAGATGTGAGCGCTCTACCCTTGAGCTACCGTGGCCTCTATTAGGTTTTTGGTATTTCTGGTACAGGTAAGATGTTGGTGGAAAGCCCCACAACCACGTCAAGGTCTCTTACCTTCTGTGAGGGCCTCTAGTATTTTTAAAGTTGGTAGAGGGACGCAAGATTGTTTGTACCGTACAATCTTACGCCGGAGAACCAACTCACACAGCGCTTGGTCGACTGTGTGTACGCGGCTAGTGTTTTCTCGTTTCTGTGGAAGTTAGCAGATGCTTCACTAAACCTGACTTGGCAAACCCCTTGCTATTTCTGACACCATCATAGCGAGACGCTTGCCGGGTACTCTTTAGTAAATCATTTGTTACATTCCGGGATACTGAGAAGTTGTGTCCCGTCGCGATTGCCGACAAATGGCTCGCCCAAACTGATCTGGCAAATACCTTACTATTTCTGAAGCCATGATAGTGAGATCCTTGCCGGGTACTCTTCAGCAAGCCATTTGTTTATGTACTTGTGTCGGACGCACGAGAATTGCATGTGTACATATTTTTAGAATATTGAAAAATGTAGTCATAGATTCAGTAATAATAAAAAAAGTATTGTTAATAAAATATGGTGTTTGTTGTACTTTGTTGCATGGTTAGTACATGGACACTTGACGATTGTTGGCCCTGCTAATTGTACAGTACAACAGTACAGTTTGTTTGAACTGAAAATTCTTTTTTTTATTATTATTATTTATTTTTTATTTTATTTTTCAAAACAAGGCTATATACTTTATTGTAAAAAGACACAACAGGCGTTACAGTTTCAATGTTCTAATATCTTTCTCAGACTAAACACGAATCAATACTCTGAGGTTGTGTTGATTAGTGTTTCGTCCGAGGAAGATGATGTTAGAACATTGAAACTGAACGCTTGCTGTGTCTTTTTACAATAAAGTTAAGTGTATAGAAAGCGTTGTTAACCTGTTTTAATTAAATTGAGTATGGATGCAAGGCCTCAATATAATTATATCTTATTTTTTATAACGTCTGTATCAGTGTTCAGAAGAATATACGGGGTCTAAACTAGACATAGCAAGCTACTTTCTATACGAGGGGCAATGTGTGAGTGGTCGCGTCACGGACCGTCATCAGAAATAATCAGTATAAGTTGTATATCAGTCAGTCTACGGTGGAAACCAATAGCTAAAATCGTAACACACACAAATTAAATATAGCTTTTATGTTTCCGCGAACCAGCTGTTGTTTGCTCTAAATCGTTTAAGGGTTATTGTTTGAATATACCTACTATCTCTGCGTTTGGACAAATTTCTGACGGTCATTGGAACTGAATATCATCATGACTTCGTCCTTTTCATACAAGCAAGTTCTCGGAGGTTGTGACCCAAAATTTTTGCTCAAACCTATCCAGAGTTTACAAGTGCATGGTAATTATTATCTTTTCCTAAATGGAAGTTCGTACTATCTGCTCTGTTTCATTCAAACTGCGGTAGAAAATATTAACTTTTTTTTTTTAGTTTAGACGCAGTAAGGAATGCTTCAAGTCTAAAGATTGAATAAGCTGCTTAACCACAGTGACTATAGTTATTTGTAATGAGATACAGCCAACATCTTTTGTTTATCAAACATGTTATTTCATTATTTGACTATTTTTCAACTCTTCCGCGTTTAATCTTTGTAACCTACAAAAGCTGATCCAGTTAATAGCTCGATTAACCTGCAATTGCAAATTATGACTTAAAATAATTTTTAAGCAATAAGAAGAGAATACAAGATCAGGATGACTCACATTACATTGTTTTCTAAATTAAGTGAAATCAGTAGGTTGTTGAGATTCTATGTTACATTCGTTTCAACTTCTGTGATTTGAAGTTTCGAAAATTCAAAAGGTAAAGTAAAAAATGCAATATCTTCTACAAATCCAGTCGATATTTGTAGTATATGTTCAGACTCATTTGAAGTTTCTAGCTTTTGTTCACTTGTGAGCACTAGTAAAGGTTGTCTACCACCCTGGAAAACCGGAAAAACCTGGAATACTCAGGGAAATTTATGAGGTGGACCTGTCCACAGTTGGTAAGAGCACTGTCCCGGCAAGGCGGAAGTCGTGGGTTGTATTCTTTACTGCTGACTGAATTTTTTCAATGTGTTAAAGTTCTTTATTTCAAAGATTTTTTATTTTCACTTGTGAAATGCCAATAATGTTAAAGATGCTTGTACTGGGTGGTGGTGGGATTAAATAAAAACTGCATATTATTTACATGTTCCACTATACTAAGAATTTCAAGTCAGAAAATTAGTAGATACCATGTTGTTCTGTTTGGATCAGACAGAATCCCCATCAGATGCCTTTCTTTCCACTGCACTGGCGTTCGTTTCGAGATTAAACACATACAGCATACAAACCCGCATAACGCTGTTCGGGGTTCCTATTTTTGACCTGCTCTTACTTCCGAATGTAATGTGGTGACCTACCAGCTGGCTACAAGAGGAAACACTCACTAACATGTTACTTTCCTTGTATCTGTCTCGCCTATGAACGAACAGTGTGGGGAGCGCGTGCAATCCTACCATAAAAATCTGACATAACTTTGTTGGTTGCCTTTATATTTAAGAAAGTTATGATCAGTATACGACGAAAGTAAAGCATTACAGCTTCGTGAGTTAGGTGTGTACGACAAGGTACTGTTTTGAAGTCAAATGTGAAAATTAGATTGCCGCAAGAAGTGACAGAATGGACTGGTTTAGTGATTGCAAAGAAACTTAGCTTTCGCTAAGAGGCTGTACTATGTTGTGAATGGAAATCGTATAAGCTGGAGTGTAAATTTCGACTCTATCCTGCATATTCTCCTGACTTGTCATCTCCAGTTTGTTTGCAATCGTATTGTCAGTTTCTTGTAATATAAATGGTTCCAAGGTCAGACAAGAATCCGAACAGTTTCTTCGGTAGAAGCTCTGGTATTACACATAAACTTTTACCTCACTGGATACAGTGTATACAAGGTAGTATTTATTGTTTATCCCTTGGTTTTAGTATTAGAAGTTAAATCATGTTACGACCTGGTAATAGATAGGGAATAGAAACGCTCTATAGGTGCGCATAGGCCATCGATTTCAGTTTACTGATAAAATATATGAAAAACTAGAAACGTGAAAGCATGAGAGATGATGGTCCTGCTATGCAAGAATCTTGACTGTGTCAGTTCCGCTCTTAATATATTCTGTTGTGTAGTTTGTGATTAATTTTCAGTGTTAAGTCAAAATCATGTTGACAGATTGATAATTGTTGATTTTATTTCGCTTAGGTATTATTTGGATCCCTCTGTTGCTTTGAAAAATGGTACCGTCAGCCAGTCAACTACAACAATACAAGCTCAACCGCGAACGTCCACTCCTGTATCCATTCCAGAAGTAAAACCATTGTCAAATCTAGTGGGGCCTACACCTCGACCGTTAGTAGTAAATGTAAGTAAATATCAATGTTGTTTCTTAGGAAACTAAAGAAAGGTGAGTTTTACAATGACCGTGTCTTTAAAATACTTGAAGAATTACATACGCGTATTTCCGAGCTGCAACAAACGACTTTCCTAACAATTACTTTAATGCATTAACTGGTGATACAAAATCCCATTCTGAAACAACTACTAGTCTCAAGATTATTTGCATTTTATTTATGGCCTTGTAGGCATCTACGGCTCAGGCCGGGATGGAGGGGGAGGATTCGGGAAGGTCTTATGTTAAGGTGAGATACCGGCATTTGCCTGGTGTGACTGAGAAAAAACCCTAAAAAAACTTAGTTAGGATGGTCGGCCGCTGGGATCGAACCCACGACCTTCCGAATGCTACGCCAACGCTTTATCAGTGAGCTACGGCAGCTCGGTACTAATCTCAGGAATAGAAAACTAGGAACAGTGAGGGAATTCTAATGTAAGGAGACATAACGCGGTGCAAGGAGATTAAATAATAAAAGGAGTTCCAGCTCACCATTAGCAGAAATGGATGAAGTGAAAAAGCAATTATGTAACGCGTAAGTATATTTCCATTAATCTTTTCCGAGAAATAAGAAGAATTACTGTTAGGTTTGTAACATTAAGTATATATATCAACGTCCGCATTTGTAGTTATTAAGAAATCACATAACTCATATGGTAATGCGTTTGTCAGTTGTTCCAAGCTTGATGAGACGACCTCTACGTGGCACCACTATCGCCCCACTTATTTGTCTTTGTATACGTCGTCATATCTGTACCTCCTGACTTGAGAAAGACCTCATGAAGATCGAACTATAGTTCTTACATGTATGTTTTATTTGTGTGTTTACAATTGGAACAGTTCTGTATCCTTTAGTTTAATCTTGAATTGCCCGTCCGGCAATCTTTTGTTTTAGTAGTAAAACTATTTATCAAGTGAATAAAGAGATAAGTTCCGTACTTACGATTTTAAAGTACGGTCCCCTGTGTGCTAAAATTATTATTAAAAAAAAAAAATTATTTGAAAAGGCTTGTAGTTGTGAGTTGTAGTTGTGATAAATATTGTTTAAACGAAGTAGGCTATAGGTTTATTTTTGTAACTGAGAATTCCTGGCTACAACCGTTATTATTATTTTTTCCAGGCATCTAAAGCAGCAACAGGGAGCTTTTCACCGAGTTCTACTATTCAGTCTTCAGCTCTGTTAGCAGATGTTGGTTCTTCAGACCCTTTTAGTTCCTTTCAGGCTTCCTCGAATGTTACTCAGCCCTCGTTTGCAAACTTCGATAATAATCCTATCTTTAATTCGTCAAGTAAGTTCATTGGCTACTAATTTACGTTATGTAACTTCCAATTCAATATATTGATAAATAGCAATCATTTTGAATGTGATATTGTTGCTTTCTACATGCTTTGGGATGTAGGAAGTTCTGCTATATAAAAAGTTACTTTAAGCGATTTTGCATACATTTTATTAAGTAAGCTATTGGATCGAGACGTGGGAGGGTAGGTAGATACGAGCGTCTTTGTTGATCAGTTGTGTTTCGTCCTTGGAGAATCGTTCTTCTAACAAATTCTTGTCATTTTAGTAGATAATAAAGAAAAAAGAATATAAAATGTACAGTAATTTGGTAGTGGCCATTATGAAGTGAAAAAATACTAGATCAAAAAGAAATTCTGTTTTTTGGTAAGTATCGAATTAAGTCTCTTTTATGTGTGTATATTCTCCGAGAACTACGTGTAATGAATATTGTTTATTACATTTTTCACAAGAAGCCTTGTATGAGGTAAATACTGCAAAATTAACAGCCGCCCTGACGGGGACTTGGAGCAGGTTAAGGTATGGGGAGCATTCTATATGCGCAGAGAATTGGCCGTGCCGTGGTGGTGTAATGGACAGCACACCCGACCGAGAGACTAGGAGATCCAGGTTCGTATCTCGATCACGGCAACTGTCTTTTCTGTGTTTATTGTACTGAATGAACTAATACTATTTTCAATAAACATTGACGGTCACATTTCGATTCAAACTTGAATTTTTCTAAGAATTATAATTCGAAAGAATAAGTAACAGTAGAATCCTAATAATCTAGACGTTCGAACATGTTCAAAAGTGTAGTGAGTTGCCAGGCGGTGAAGTATATAATTGATTATTTATACAGGTGCTTTCTTTGGAGAGGAAAATTGTGCCTTGTATTGTTTTCTTCATTTGTTTATGGTGACGGAAATAGTTTAACTGAACCTATGTGAATGTGGGATATATAAATGAATTGCGTGGAAAGGATGTGATCATAGTCTTAAGTTGTGTTAACCCCGCAAGTAGCCTTGCAGTGTTCAAAAATGCACTTACTTGAAAACTTATCACGAACGTTTGCAGTTTCCCCTAAAACCGTAGAAAAGAATTTAACTCAATATAAGAGAGCAAGCTGTGTTTACCGAATCACATGAATGTAATAGCCGGTATGTAGGCATAACAAACACGAAATCTTAAAGTTAGGGTTAAAGAACATAATTATACGTGATGTAAATAATACTAGTCCCATGTCTGGTCAGTCACATTTTAAGGCCACAACACACAATATAGTAGACGCTAAGATTTGACTAAGATAGATGAATATAAATAACACAGTGTATGAAAGTGTTTATGTACACAAAAAGCAACCGGAACCTTCATGGTGCTGGCTGACGTTCTGCTTTGATTAGACAACCAAATCGGTGTCCACTGTCATTTCCCTTAACTTACCTTTCTCCACATGATTATGCAGGCAGATCGATTTTTTTTAACCCTGGACAAGCCTAAAACTGCAGAGGACGTTTGGGCTTCCTTACATGTTTTTAATTCTAGTTCTCAGATTTCTGTATCGGAGTGTTCCCCCCCCCCCCAAAAAAAAATAACTAGAAACATGTTTAGGAACATGTAAGGGAGACAAGGACTTACATGATACGAAACATATCGTTACATCATTTCGCATTTTGTATCAGTCAAGATTCTCATATTCACAGGTCCATCAAATAATCTGGCTACATCAACACTGATAGAGGTACTTTGAATAACATTTTGTTTCCATTCGTAGACTCAAAAATTAAATGTAACATTCCATATGCACACATGTTCGGTCGGTCAGATTACGTTTTAATAGGTTCATCATTTCGCATAAATGAACAAAGTAATAAAACGTACACTTCTCCTCAAAACCCACCTGTATAGAGTGCCATTTATTGCACCTCGGCACGTGGTAACGTAATATTGAACAATTCACTACACTTCTGAATATGCCGTAACGTCTAGGTTATTAAGTTTCTTCTTTTATTTTTTGGTCTTGCTTCATTCACGTTATCCTTTCTAAAAGGATCTGATTCTGGATCGAAATGGCAACGTCAGTGTATATTTGCAATAGTGTTAGTTAATTTCTTTACAAGCAGTTCTCGGAGGATACACACGCGGTATATACTTTATGTGCGTACCGTTACAGTAGTGATAACATGTACGAATTTTAGTACTATTTTTATTGTTTTCTTACTTTCAAACATATTCTCTCCTACACAAAAGACGGAAACTACATAATGTACAACTAAAATACACATTCCTTATCGAATAATCATTTGGCGACGCCGGAAGACGCCCCTAGGTAATCGGCGAAATCTTCGCATGTAAATTGAAGATCAACGTCTCAGAAGGTTTGTTTTGATTTACTAACCCTTCGAGTGAATTACAATGTCTTTAATGAGATAATGAAGTTCACCCTAAGGGATACAAATGGAGAACATGTCACGGATCTAGATACAAAAATGGTCGCTGTATTAAAAGAATTTTGAATATAAAGAAAATAGTAGTTAACTATCAAGCATAAAATATATTGTTAGAAATGGCTGTGCGCCCCCCCCCCCCCCCACACTTGTTGTTCTTTTGTTTTCTAACTTGGACCACGTGGTATGCATTAATCGTTTTTATGTAACATGTTTACAAAGTTTTTCTTTTCCATTTCAGCTGTATCAACATCGTCTTCAGTGCCCGCCGTACCTCATTCCTCCTCATTTCTTAGTCCTGTTAAGCGTCCTGCCAATTCACCAGCTGGTCAGACCGCCGCTAATAATTCTCAAAATAATAATCTCCAGCCACCGACAGAAGATAGATATGCTGCACTAAAAGATCTTGACAGTCTAATGAAGACGAAAGGCACAGAACCTCTAGCTGATTGGGCAACAGGTAATTTATTTTGTACAATTGTCGATGTGGG
>JAGDQP010064428.1:0-10682 GCA_022664845.1 Lepisma saccharinum
CCGTCAATCCTGGCTTGGGCACCGTTTGCGCCGGCGCACCGCGCTTCGACCACGACCGTTTTCGCGTGACGTTGTCGTAAGTGATCCACTTTTCATCACCAGTCACCAACCGCTTCAGAAATGGGTCGCTTTTGTTGCGATTCAGCAGCGATTCGCAGATGGAAATTCGGTCCATGAGGTTTTTTTGCGTTAACTCGTGTGGCACCCATACATCAAGCTTCTTTGTGTATCCAGCCTTATGCAAATGGTTCCACACGGTTTTTTGTGCAATGTTTAGCTCTTGGGCAATCGAAACAGTGCTTACATGACGGTCGGACGCGACAATGTCCATGATTTTATCGACATTTTCGACACTTGGCCTTCCAGTGCGTGGTACATCTTTGACGTCAAAATTACCGGAACGGAATCGACGAAACCAAAATTGCGCGTGATTGGCTGTTACAGTATCAGGACCATAAACACTATTCACATTTGCAGCCGCCTGGCTTGCGTTTTCGCCTTTATCGAAGAAAAACTGTAAAATATAGCGTATTTTCTCTTTGCTAGTGTCCATTTTGTCGCGCGCTCACACAACACTGAGTCAACTCATCACAACTATCTGAACAGTGTTTGTAGTACGCAATCTCATCGTTTGAACGCCATCTCGTTGAACCCGATCGGACTTATACAACGCGAGATACAGATCACTGAAGCCATCTATTGCAAACTAATGGATTACTTTTTACTACACCAGATATATCTACCATTTTCTAAAATGGCGGTTGCGAATAATGTATAATTTTAAAAAGTCATTAGAATACTCATCGTGGTATAGAAATATATGTTTTTGATTCTAACAATATTATTTTGGTTTGTTTATGATAAATTCGCCAGTTTTCAAAATGACGGAAACCAAAATTGGAAAGTAAGAATTTACTTTAAAAGTCACATCGTAATATATAATTATATGTTTTTGAGGTTGTAAAATACAACTACAAATATTTTTAATCCGTCTCAACGGTCTCTAGTAGTAGGGACTACATCTACATCGGCTGATATCAATAACGCATGACGCGATTCGATCGACGGCTAACAGTTTTGCCAATATTAGCGATATCAGACATCGATATTGCGGAATCGAAAAGCACAATCTGTCACTGAAAGAAATGACTGTTTTAATAAATAGAATTATGCATATTTTTATATTTATTTAGAAAAGTGTGATGTCGATTACGTTGTCGTTTATTCCACTGTTTCGTATTCATGTGCAGTTGAAAATTTTCGCGTTTATCTGCGACTGTATTTGAAAACTATAACCTTGAGATAAGAAGTCTGTTGTTTTAATAACTACCCACGGAGCCACCAGTGAGAAATAAATGGCGCCCCTCGTCAACTCAGGCACGAAATTGGTTGACATAGTTATTATTTATTAAAGGATGGCTTTAAGGACGGAGCGCGTAGAATTTTTACATGCAGCATCTGTTACGTTTCCAATACAATGACATCTTCAAACACACCACGGTGCTGTTCCGAACGATATCGTCTAATATAGATAGATATCGCGCAATGGCAACTTCAGACAGTAATATATCTGTAAACTTTATACTTTATCTGCAAAGTTCTGTTGTATTTTTTGAATGAAATACAGTACGTTTCTTCAATTCAGGAATTGCATTGGATATTGAAATATTGTACTACCAACGTTGATCGAGATTGATCCAGAACAACCACCATGGTTGATATGTGCGTTATTGAATGGCCAAATGTTATTCTGATATCAGCCCGATATTCTGGTCTTGCTAGGGGTTGTTTTTGTTACATTCGCCACTTAGAAATGGCGGCTTGGAGAAATGGAATATACTGTTAAAAATTTTCCGAAACATTTCTCGAAAACACTAGGAAGCCATAGCGGACTGAGTATTTCCAGTAACTTGGTTAATAAAAAAAAACACCATTTAATTTTCAGGAAAAGTAGGAGCAAGAGAAAAAGTACGAGAAGCATGAGCGAGATTTGAACACGCGATAATTAGTTAAAAGTCTAGCGTCTTACCGACTGCACTAAATTTACAGACATAAAAGCGATGAGATTCAAACACTATTGAAAGTCAGAAGTGCGTTGTCTAAACCCCAAAGATATATACTAAGCTGATCTCACGACTTACACTATATTTGAATAGCTTTTGTATTTTTCAACTAGGGATCTGAATTCCCATTCACCGAGAATATTCTCATTTCTTTTAAAATTAGAAGTAGTTAAGATGGCGGCAGCAAATACTTGATCGGAATTGCATTCACGGCTACTGTAAGAAGCAGTCTTCTCATGCGTAGAACTGACAACTGAATCCATTCACTTCATCATACGAAAAGTTTTTGCGATTTTTTTTTTATTTCAATGAAACAACATGAAATACTAAAACTTCTACCGGACTTTCCTGAGAGTTCTTAGCAACGTGTACAACATTTTTAACAGTGTAATAAATATTTAATGAGATGCTCATCCTGGTGTTCGAGTGTGTTTTGCCGGAGGCAATTAATAAAAAATGCTATTTATTCTGCTAAATAGTTGCTTGTATTTTGTGTGTCATTTTTAAGTGGTGCATAAGAAAATTTGAACATTCTATATTTGCAATGGTCATCTTGCTGCCCAAACCTAGAATTTTTGAAATAGGTGAATTGATTTATTACCAAAATAATATACTTCATTGTGCCGACACGTTATTAAAGGATTTCTTTGCTTGGAAACTCATGTCTGAATTAAACAAAACCGAAACTCATGGTCTTATTCTTAGCAGTCCTTAAGGTTTGAATTTTGAATTTAATTTTTAAGTCCTTTAGGCAACTTTGGCTCAGACCGGATGGATGATGATGAGATGAGTTAGTGGAATGAAGAAAGTGGGAGCAAACGGGAGAACCCCGGGAAAACTCACGCACAAGGTGTTTGTCCACCACAAAGCCCACATGGAATGAGTAGGGATCGACCCGATGAACCCTAGCCACAGGTGAGCGCTCTACCAATTGAATAGTAATAATTGCACAGCTCTAACACTACAGGAAGCTAAATATTTGTAAATTCGTAAATTTGTGTTAACTTAAATCCGCTCTTATTGTATTGTAGTGAAGTAAAATAGAATACTTTAATATAATATTTTTTGGATTTCCAAAAAGGATTAAAGATATTACAACCATGCTTTTAATTTCATGTATTTGTGTCAAATATTCAAGATACGAATGTCACTGATAAGTATCTAAATTTTTGTTACCTTTACAGAAATACTGCATAAACAAACTCAGCTTTGCCTTTAGGTATATATTTCCATGTCTCGCGACCAGACAATATTAAAATGTCATCTTACGAATTACTTAGAAACTTTGAGGAAATTAAGTGCCCATCTACATTTTCCCAACCAGAGTTCACAGATTTAATTTTCCCTCATTTTGAGAAAGTAGTCTCAGGGGGTTTCTTACACACAGAAATGCTCTTCGATTATGTCCTGTAACTGAGTATGACGTCGGAGGGAGCATGTCCAGAGATTTGTTATCTCTTTTGTATAAAACAAATCTAAGATCATCAAATGTTTCAGCGATAGCACTTCTTGATCGAAATTTCAGTTTTCGTAATACCCAACTGTAAAAGCCGCTAGAAAGCTGATAATATATTCTGACAGTGAACGGTTAAGTCTTCCTGGCGATTTAATTCCTGATGCTGGATATTAATGGAACAGAAGAAATATACACTTCAGTACATGGAAAGGTTCTCACTCGTCACAACTCTGAACAGTTTTCTATTGTACCCTTCTCGGACTTCCTTAAGATCTTCCCTATTTTTTTTAGCCTCTTCTGATAACTAGTGTATCGTAGCTTGCAGAATGACGAAGAAACGTTTTGTGATATGCTAAGAATATCTGCAGAAGTAAATCTGCAGTAGGCTTTTCGGCTAAATTTTTTGGAGATATTACTGTGGTTCCAATTTCTCCCGATTTTAGTTGATCCACCTGCAGCCCCATTTTCTATCGAAATCGCCTCTGTATTTCAGTTTTTCTTCTTTACTTTCGACAGGGTCGCGAAACCTGCCACGTTTTGGAAGAACGTTCAAAATTTTAGATTGCCAAACTGAACGCTTCTTCAGAATTGGATCTTTATTCAATTTGACATGTTCCGTCTGAGAGATTCTTCAGAGTAAACCCTTCTGGAGCTACGTCAGTTATATCCTTCGTTTTGTCTGCATTCTTCACAATGCGAAGATGCTCGGTGAGGTGTCCCCGTTGGCTTCTCCGTTTAGAATATTGAATAAATTTCGACGAGCAAACGTCTTGGCCAAATTTACTCCGACGCACAAAAGAATATTACATCCAGTAGGAGGCGCAGATCCAAGGGTAGTGTATAGGGGCTATAGCCCCTCCCCCTTGACGTCCAGGTATACATTGGATAAAATGGCCTTCAATCCTCCTTATACTGGATAAAATGACACAACCATGACACCCCCGTTGATTATACACTGTAAGAAATAGAACATTTTTTTTTACACTTTTTTGAACACCTTTGAGCACTTTTTGGAAACGACTTTAACTCACTTTTAAACACTTTTATAGTGTCCAAAACTGAATTAAAGTGCTATGAAAGCGTCTCAAAGGTGTTCTAAAGCTCTTTAAAAGTGTACAAAAGTGTTACCTTAATAGTGCTACAAAAGCGCTAAAAAACCGCAAAAAATGTGCCCTCAATTTTAATGTGTTCCAAAAGTGTATTTTGGAAAAATAGTTTAGACTATTTTCAGAACACTTTATTAACTTTCCAGCACTTCTGGAACACTTTAGGAGCACTTTCTCGACATTTTGCTACACAATATTACGTGCCATTCAGATATTACGTCAGCGTATTTTTGGTCAATTCAGACCCCTTTTCCCTTAGTAAGCAACATTAACTGGATGTCCTATCCCTAATACTTAGACGCCCAGCAAAAGTAAGCAAAGCTTGAACCCCCTCGCCCCAGAATGCTTATGTAATACTTGAACGACTCCTGACAATAAAAGTATATGCTTCAAATACATATTTAACTTTGGCGCGTACTATCAAAATTTTTCTTTGTTTTACTATAAATAACGAATTTTGATACTACTTAGTAGTTGCGTTTGAAGCATATATATATTTGTATGTCAGAAGTAGTTCAAATAATACTTCTGCTTTCTATGGCGAGATTCAAACTCTGCTTATTTTGAGTGATCTTCTATGCATTAGAGATAGGGTATCTACTTAATGTTGCTTACTAAGGGAGAGGAATCTAAATTCACCAAAAAATGTGCTGACGTAAAACCTGAATGACACCTAAAATATTTAGCTGCGGCGCATATCAAAATTTATTACATCCACTTTATTACACTGTAAAAAAAAAAACACTTTCTTACACTTTTAGGGCACTTCAGAAGCAGGAATGTGTTTCAAAAGTATACCAATTGTGTAATAAAGTGCTGTGAAGTGTTCGAATGTGGTCCATTACAAGTACTACATAAATCGAGCGCATTATTTGAACATAATAAAAGCACTATAATCCTAAGAACATTTTTTTAGCGTTTTCGAGCACTTTTTCAGCACTATTAAGGGAGCAGATTTATCTCACATTCTGTACATTTTTTTACACTTTTTCCAAGCTTATTACACCCCAAGAATAGCTCACATTAAATTCTTTGTCATTTTTATTTGTGCCTCCTCATTATTTTTTAAACAAAATTAAGGGGCTCAGGTAATTTATATAGTAGTAGTGTGATTTTTATGTTTATGAAGCGTTTTTCTAAATGCACAGTCTTTAAGAAGAGTTTAATATACATTATTTATCTCTTTATCGGGTAGGTTGAAGGTATAGTGTTGAGATGCCAATTTAACATAAACTGTAGGTTCCATTCTTAGAAAGTCTCAAGTTTGCTAAGGTGCTTAATCAAAATTCTACTTTAACGTTAGAACCTATTTTCCAGTTTAATAATTTAACTCTATACAAATATGCATAGGTAAACAAATTAAACTATACATCCTTCCAGTTTTTTAAAACCGTAGTTGCGCCCTAAGCTTGTCTCGTCTGGGGAATGACGTCCCTACATGAATTGAATTGAATTGTATGGCCTCTAGGCATCTAAGGCTCAGGTCAGGATAGGGGAGGGAAAAGTATAGGGGAAGGTGTCGGCCAGAGTCTATGTTGAAGATGCCATCCCGGCATTTGCCTGTTGTGACAGGAAACACTGTAGGATGGTCGGCCGCTGGGATCGAACCCACTCTGACCTCCCGAATGCTACGCCAACGCTCTATCCCTGAGCTACGGCCGCTCCGTACGTCACTGCATCACTTTTAAGATAAGATTGACTACGAATGAAGCGCACAAGGTGCCAGTTAGGATACCACCCGATATTTACCTTCTGAGACTGTAAAAAAGCCTTTATAAAAATAATCAAAATTGCCGGCACCATGACAAACCGAGCCTTCAAATTCCAATTTGAGGCTTATTGCAGTGATTCCGTCAGACAGACCCTGTGGGGGTATCACCCTCGAAATGCTCGACCCCCCAAACTTTAACATTTTTTCAGTCAAAAATCGATAGAAAATGTGCAAAACTCTAATTATCCCAATTTTGACTTTACACCCCACCCCCAAACTGAAAATCCTTGCGGAATCTCTGTTGTATTGTCGTTGTTAAATATTTTCCTTTTTATTATGTCTGCTCAAATTAAAGTTAAGAAAGTCCGTTCGTTCGTTTCTATACAAAATTACGTTCTTTCTATACAAAATTGGCTAAATACTCAAATCCTTTGTGTTTATTAAAGAAGAAGAAAAACATACATTTCTTTATCAACGGATTGTTTTTGTTTATCTGAAGTTCTTAAAAGCAACACATTATCTTTTGCACAGGTGTCTGTCGTCTAAATGTTGCCAGGTCTACTGTTTTAGTAGTAGATTCCTTTTCTGCACTGTCTACTAGTGTACTTTAATTTACAATGTAATTTCTGCTGGTTTTCTACAATTTTAACCAAGCAACATTGCATGGTTGCTCGACTTATATCTGACGTAAAACTGCTGAACATAACACGCATCCTATTCGCAACGACGTTAATAACGGTTTGAAGTGATTTCGACTCGAAGAAGAGGAAATAATAACAGTTTGTTCTTCAGGATCATGTCTCGCAGTAAAAAAGGTACGTGGAAACTAACTTTTTATATAAGTTAATTATTTTAATTAGTATTTTATAAACCCAGTGTAGTTATTTTATATAAGAAGATCGTGTGATTTAGTCGGTGTGATAGAAGATGTTTTCATACAAATCAAAATGGCGACAATTTGGAACAATTCATGACACGGCAATATGTCGTAACTTTCATCACAAGTCATTTTATTTTAGCAATGTGTTCAGAACTCATGCAATATTGTATTTCACAAATGCATTTTTGATCAAAGAGACTCACATATAAACCACGCAAGAAGTAAATTAATGAGGCTTAAATTGAAAAATTAAGTGAAAGTAGGCATATAAATAAAATAATGCCTTTTGCTCATAAATCAGTTTGATCCTTTAAAAAAAATCCTTCCCTTATGAAGATTGTGTGTTAATTTCTCGTCTACAGTGCCAATATAGCAGTTTAAGGTAAAAAAAAAATGTTCATTTAAAATACAGTTGTTTACGACATATTGCCGTGTCAAGAACGATATGCATTTCCGCAGTTGGACAAAGTCGATTGAAGCCAATGGTGGCCATTTCCTGTTAGCTACTTCCGGTTAGTAATTTCCATGGTGCTACATGAAAACTTTTGAAAATTAATTTATGGCCTTTAGGCATCTATCTAATGCTCAGATCGGAACAGGATAGAGGATAGTATGTGGGAAATGGTCAGCCCAGGCCTAAGTTGAAGGTACCAGCCCGTCATTTATCTGGTGTGTCTGAAAAATGCACTGGAGAAACCTCAGTTAGGATGGTCGTCGGTTCTGGGATCAATCCCAAAATCTCCCTAATGCTAAGCCAACGCTCTAACAGTGATCCACGGCCGCTCGGTAGTACAGTACTGATATTCATTGTTTTGAATATATTTAATTTAGAAACAGCCAAGTCAATCCAAATGTCTAAAACTTCACTAGCCAGTTGTGAGTCAGTTTCTTAGGATTCGGGAGGTACTGGGTTGAAACCAGCGATCAGCATCCTGATAGGTTTACCAGGATTTTTCCAGACTTGGGCTGTTCAATTTCTGAATTTCGATATCGAACTTAGAATGAACATCGAAAATCGTTCATATCGAAATATCGTTGGGAATCGAATATGTTTATATTGAAGATAGTTACAGGTCGAGCATAGTTCATTTCGTAGCGCATTGTTCTACCAATCCAAAGGTCCTAGAAATGACCCCAGTGGCCGCCCATCCTAGCTGAGGTTTTTCCAATCACTTACACCGGGCAATGCCATAGTCACACAAGGCAAATGCCGAGATGTTACCTACAAACTAGGCCTAGCCAATTATCTACTAACTTCCGCTTCCAAACTCGTAATCCGTCCTGAGCCTGATATGCCTGAAGGCCATAAATAAATTTAAGAGATGTTACCTACAAACTAGGCCTAGCCAATTATCTACTAACTTCCGTTTCCAAACTCGTAATCCGTCCTGAGCCTGATATGCCTGAAGGCCATAAATAAATTTAAACTCAAAATTTAGTAGAATAGTTGGAAATCGAATATCGTTGGGGAAAAATCGTTACGGTAGAAGAAAATCTGCACTGGAAAGGCTGCCTAGGCGTCATGTAACCCCACTCATGACCAGGGGCATAAGAAATATCCTCGCGGCGTGGGAGGGAAGCAGGAACGCAGATTTATTTTACGAACTAACTGACCGGCTCCGACGTCATCTTGTTCCAATTTCACATGTTCGCATTGTAAAAACAAGGGCCAAATTACAGTTTGACAGAGGACATCGTGGTGTAGTGGTTAAAGCGCTGGCTTGCTGAGTTTAAAAACCGGGTTCGAATCGCGGTGGGTTCATATTTATTATTAATAATTGCTTTCTTGCAATTTTCGTATAGATTATCTTAAATTAGTGACCATGGGATCGTGGAGATTTGGTAAGGTTAAGTGCGGTCATGTATCTTTTATCTTTACATTTTCAGTTCTCAAAATTGCGAGCGCGAGACGCATGTTGGATCGAAACCGGTCAATTACTTCGTGAAAACAGAATTGAATGCAGAAGCTATGACTCAGTAAGAATAATCACGGCGCACCAAATCAAAATGTGGGGGTGGGGACAGAAACCAGTTAGTTATGCCACTGCTCATTATCAACGTTTTCCTCAGTTACATCAGCTGAATGCCTTGTTCCTAACATCATAGTTGGGCTATCCCTTTTATATCCAGAAATTAGCCGCATTCTCAAAACTAAAAACTAAAATTTTGAATTAACATTCGTGCTAGAATATGTATTTAGTTTCAATGCCTTTAGGCAACTTTGGCTCAGACCTCGTGCTAAAAGAGACAGACGTTCTGATAACTACATATTTTAAATAGATCGCAAACTCTCAAGTTGAAGTTTTGGGTATCTTTACGGAAAATAAAATGAATTTTCCAACATTATTAAGCCAGACAATACAAAAAACATAAAATAAGTTATCTTCAAATTTCAAGCCTAGCTTAGCTAGAGTTTTAACACGAAATCTTTATTTTTACTCTTCAAAGTCGTCCGCAGACGAAGTATTTCTTCATCACCTTTTGTTTGTTTTGATGAGTTCATCTTGTTCGTAAGATATGAACATTTATTATATCAATATGATGATAGGTGTTCTGCCCAAAGGTCCCACGGCAAGGTGTACCGATGGTGTTTTTCCATTGCCTTCCATCGGATGAATATGTCTGATTGACCAGACCTACAGTTTGTCGTGGGCTCCAAACCACTCGTATTTCCGCTCTTAATCGAACCCGAGAACACACTTTACAAGACAGCGAGCGAACGTTATCACTCACTCACAGGACACTATGATATTAAGCCCGCTTTATTATACAGGATGTCTTAAAAATCATTACCTGTTACAGGAAAAGAGGTCGGAGTTCGAAGAAAGTTATTCATATTTCGGTTTAGAGACCATGATTTAATATGGTAATTTTAATTTTGTAATGATGCAATCTTCTCTTTTGGAATTTTGGCACTTTATGCACTCAGACTCTAACGCACACTACCACTTAAACGAAAGCAGGTTGAAAGAAACTGACTTCAGATTTGAGTTTAGATACCTTAATTGACTTTGCCTCTTTCAATCTTGTGAGATTACAAATATTCAGCGTGTCTTTTTTTTTTTTTTTTGCATTACATGCATTCAAACTATATGGCACACTAGCGCCTAAACAAAAGAAGATAAAATGAAACGACTTCAGATTTGTATTTAGATATCATGTGGAAAGATTATGGCATCGCCAATTGAAAGCAGGGAAGTAAAATTAAGGTATTTCTGAGGTGAGTTCCTCTTCATATGCTTTTGTTTAAACGCTTACATACCATACAGAGCAGGTGCATATAGTACAAAAATACCGTACAAGAAGCTTGTAGCCATACTACATTAAAACCCGTCTCTTAGATCAAGGTGCTGGTAGAACATTGGCTTAGCAATCGTAAGTTTCTGCGAGCGAACCAAGCGGCCGGCCATCCTAATTTGGGGGTTTTAATGTAGTATGGCTACAAGCTTCTTGTACGGTATTTTTG
>JAGDQP010064429.1:0-11573 GCA_022664845.1 Lepisma saccharinum
TTCCACTTTGTGTTAAAGTTGTGTGGTGACTTGGAACTTGAAGTGGTACAGCTAGTGTAAATGAACTTTAATTGTAATACAGTTTTGTCTTGTAACTTTCTTTTGTAATCCAAGAAACTTTTTACTTTTGTTTGTAACTTGATCTTACTAACTTGTTTGAAAATAGTATTGTTTCATACCCATGAAAATGTTTCTCTTTTGAAAAAATAAATTTTTAACTTTCCTGAAGAAAAATGTTTTCACACATGATAAAAATAACTCACATTTACTGCTAAAAGCAAAAAATCGTTTGCTACTTTTTCTAAAAATAATTTGTTTTCATTTTCATTGATGAGAAGAATTATCCTGTTGGAACATTTGTTTAGAAAAAGTTCATGTAAACCTGTTTGAAAAGAAAGTAAAGTTTTTATATTCATCGTTGAGATAAATTCTTTGTTTCTAACATTTATTTATTTCAAAAGAAAATCTGAATTAAGAGGTAACTTTTGTTTTAATTTTGTTAGTTGAGAAAATTTTAGTTTATGATGAACTTTTCTGGGAACTATATTTTTAGATTGTCATATTTAGTTTTGTCATTATTTGAACAATACTCCAAGTGTAAGAACACATTTTTCCTTCACTCATTAGACATACGTATTTGTTTTCAGAATCATTTTGATGGCCATTGAAAATATCTTCACTGCCTTCCATGCCGGATGCCTGGACACGACGGACAAATTAGTGCGTTCTTGGCGATAGTTGTGCGATCTCCACGCGCAAGGTTACTGCCCAGCGAATATTGACGTAAATAGAATGTTTATTGCTCACCTTCTGGAGATATGCGTGGATCGCGTTGAGGAAATCATTAATGCCTGCCGAAACATGGCAGACATTCTTGATCTCTTCAATACGGTTCCTCATATATTTGAGGCCGAAATTCAATTCCTGCGAGTGAGATTTGATTAATTATTTGGCAACGGTATGATTACTTGAGACCGTATTCATCCTAAAGTGGTGTATTCATTCTTGGGGAGACGAGATGGAGATTTCCTTTATGCTATTCAGTTTCCAGTGCTTCCTTTTATTCGTGCTGGTTAACTTATCCCCTATACTAGTACTTCCCGTAATAGTGTGGGGCTTACACAGACCCAACAGAATGAGGTTGTATTGGATTCTGCCTAAGTGGCTTCCGGTTCTAACGAAGAACAAGTTTCTTCCAATGCAGCTATGCCTGATGAGTTCCCTGTTTTCAGCAGCTTATTCGGGGACGAAACCATGGACACTCTGATGGAAAGCAATGCAGTTGATATGGAAGTAGATCGTATTGTGAACGAGGAGGCCAGTAGTATGTTTGATTATATTCCTCCCGAGAGTAATGTCACCAACCATGCTGGACCCTCAAGACAAGAGGTGGTCGTGGTCGAGGATAATATTATTCCCCGAAGTCCCAAAGTAAGCCCAAATTCATTTCATGATGATGTGGAGGTTATCGCGGCGAATGATAATAGCTTTGAACTAAAGAATGTTGAAGTCGAAGTCATGAACCAATTAATTCATAATTTGAATAATGATGGCGATGACGATCTACTGGTTGATGTTAATGTACATGACTTTAATTTGGATGAACAGCTCATGGAGCATATGATCAATAATATTAACGGCGTCTAGTGGCAAGATTGGGTTCCTCCCGGCAATAGCTTATACGGTGCCAGAAACCAAGGTGTGAGTACTAGTAGGGGGTAATGGTGGTAGTAGTAGCGATGCCTCTAATAGTCATAATAACTGAGATTCCTGAGCGCCGTAACAGAATGTATCCTCATTTTGTAATAGATGGGAGAGAGATTTTAGTGGCTTCGTGGAAATTTAGTAGCTAATGATGTGGAGGCGTATGTTTCAAATCCCTTTTCGTTTGTGTTGGATAATATCACCGCGAACGGTCAACCCGAGGCGTACATTGGTTTAACAATCGACAGTACGAACTTAACCTGATGTACGTCCCGTGGAGAAGACGGGATGAATTAAGTCAAGATCAAATTTTACGCTCAATAGAAAATGTAATTCAAAGTAATGAAATATACCCTTTATGCCAGGAGAGCATAAATGTACATTTCGTGGTTCCACGCATGATGTAACTAAACGCTAAGGTAAAATCATGGAAATGACTACTTTCCTCGAGAATTACATCATCTCGCCTCCAACCGACCTTTACTGTCTTCCACAGAGTTTGCTCCTAGCTAAAGCGAAAGCTCAATGTGATAGCGCTAAAGTACGTAACCTTCAAAATGTAAGAGAGAGACCACATGTATGGATCAACGAGGCAAAAGCTCTGTGTGAGAGAGCGGGGATCGCTGTTGAGATGTTGAGATGATGAACTGTCAAAGAAATCAATCAATTCCAGAAGCATTTACTTCCACGTTACATAATCGTAGTGTAAGAAAGGGATCCAAAGACAAGGGAAGCATATTCGTTTAGCTGGTCTTCAAGCGCCGAAACAGCTCTATATTCACTATGACCATGGGCATAATAGTGCAAATACGTTCATTAAGTATATTTGAGAGTACAGCATTACTGTCCAATGAACTTCAAAGGGTATAATGCTCGAAAATACTTTCACGAATGCAAATTTAAATGTAGTTACTGTGAAGTCAGTCATATGATTCCAGACGATTAAAATAAACGATTTCCCTGCTCCGATTGCAAAATAGTATGTACATACCCTTTAATGTTACAACAATCATCAAAAGGTACCTAACACCACCAAGATCCTATGTTACAATGTGAAGCAGAGTCCGACTTGCCCTGCAACCATCGACGTAAAAGGAAGAACAAGAAACAGCAACATGAATGTGGAGAACACTACTTCCGACATTACAAAAAGTATGTCATCCCACAACATCAACGTTTTGTGAGAAAACTGAAACCCAAACATTAAAACAATTACTTGTATCTTATTATTGATAAGGAGATTATGTTACTTGGTTCGACAACGAAGGGCGAGAGTGAGCATATTGTCAACCTGTGTCACGTAAAGATGTAATGAGTGTAAGGATAAAGATTCGGGAACCGCATTCAAGATTTGTGGAGACACGGAGGATGAGGGTATCCGTGATTTCACCTTCAAGACAATGAAAGAGTTTATGAGCTATGTATTGAAACAATTCTCTTCGTTAGACAAAGTGGTGGGGATTTCTCATAACGGATCCGAGTATGACATGACTCTGGCGGCAAAGAGTTTACGGTGAACCAAGGTTTCGTGAAGGAACTGAAAACTATTGCCCAAGGTCAAAACATTATAGAAATGGCTCTGGGTAAAAAAAGTCTTCCATGATAACTTACTTTACATGCTAGTTAAGCTAGCAAAAATCTCCAAAATTTTAGGTTAAAAAAATACCATGAAGAATGGGGAGATTCCATTAGAGCTGGGCACTTGGATCCGGGTCCTTACTATCCGGATCCGTTAGGATCCAGTTCCGGATAATTTTGGAACCGGGTATCCGGATCCTGGAACCGGGAAAAGGGTATCCGGATCTTGGAACCGGGAAAACGTATCCGGATCTTGGAACCGGGTTGCCGAATCTCGGATCCACGAACCGGTTCTCGGATCACATTGCTCGGACTTTAGTACCAGTTCAGCTCTATTTCGCCTCGCAAAAAGATTTAAATATTTTATTTGGGCCCGTTTAGTAACTTTCGACTTCGGCCCGTCACGATTCGCACGTAAGCCATTAAAATCCACATCCATACACCTTCCGGGACTCGAACCCGCGATCTTCGAGTTTTTGGCCTATCGCCGTAAACCACACAGCTACCCGGTCGGCTCCTCCTACAAAAAATGTCATAGATACACATAAAGAAACGCAATCAATTTTATTTAAAATATTATCTTATAATGTGGGAATAAGTTATTTGCACGGCAATTGAATGGTCCTATTTTCTTTTGATTATGAATGTCTTCTGTAAAAGAAAAACAACTTTTGCGGTGAAAGATAGACATTAAGACCTTATGAGGTATATACATAGGTTTGCATTTGTTATTACGAGAATTTATCTGGATATCTATATCCCCTAGCACAATGAGAAATTTCGAAAAAGTGAAGAAAATTGTGATGTTTGAGGTTCTACTGAAATGTAACATTCCTATTTGCAAGAGCTTCCAAACGACCTTTTTTTCATGTTTCTAGGCTCAGTGATTAAAGAATTTGAACATCATTGGATAAAGAAAATAGGAATATGGTGATTATCTTCCCACTAATAGTTTATTGTACTGACTTAGCGAAATCACGTAACCAGAAAATTCTTAAAGCTTTTGATCTTTGCAGAAAATTCACTTTTCATAATTAATATCAGGCGAAAGAGAAAATCGAAGTTGCAAGTTTAAAAGTTTAGGTTTACTGTTACAGATCACCTTTACATCACAACACTATTTCCCTGATAGCTTCACCAGTGATGATCAGAATCTGGATTAGAATAACGTTAGAAATGAATTTTAAACGTTTACAATTGTGCTGAATTTGAATTTTATTTTTAAGGCCTTTAGGCAACTATGGCTCAGGCCATATGGATAATGATGTGATAAATTGGTGGAATGAAGAAAATGGGAGGAAACGGGAGTACCCCGAGAAAACTCACACACAGTATAATTGTGCTGATATTCTGATTGTTTCAAAGTACAGGGTAAGCCAAACACAACGTTGTACGTGACATTCTTTTGACGTTCCTACAAGGCTGCAATATTGTGAAGCTGACGTTTGTGTTTGTATATACAGGTACACGCTTTCGGTTGTCTGATCCTGAATGGCGGAGCATGTAATTGCGGTATTGGTTTTTGAATTATGTCACCATTCTGAATAAGGAATCAGTTGTTACAGTGCTGTCTGTTGAGGCTCAATTGTTTCTAATTCAAACGATTTGATTTAGCAGTGGGGAACATACAGACGGAGTGAAACAAGTTAAACAGTCGATTATTGTGTTTGGGATTTCATGATAAACTCTGTTTGCAAATACAATGTCAAGCTGAACGGCCCGTAAAGCGTTGACATTTTATTCGGGATGTCCTGGGTTCGATACCAACGGCCGACATCCTGAAGAAAGTTATCGCAGCTTTTTCTCAGGCAGACGAGGTAAATGCGGGATGGTACCTACTAACTAGGTTCTGCCCAACTTCCTTCCTTTCCACTACCCTATCCTGGCCTCAATTTGAGATGCCTAAGGGCCATAAATAAATTTGAAACGTCAGGATAATTAGTTTTTTCGAATGTAAGTATGATAATTTGTCTGCATATAAAAATCTTTTTTATTAATTTTTAGAACAGAAATCTTGACTGATTCTAATTTGATTCATTTTGTATGAATTTAAATTTTTAAAGTCTTTAGGCAACTTTGGCTCAGATCGAATGGATAGCGATGAGATGAACTGGTGGGATCAAAAAGTTGGAGGAAACGAGAGAACCCTGTGAAAACCAACACACACTTTGTTTGTCTACTACAAAGCCCACATGGCATCAGCATGGATCGAACTCATTCTCTACGAAAACATTCAGATGGCACCTCCATACAAATCGAGACTAACTTTCTTGACAAATATCTTCCAAACGACAAATACTTTGATCCTGAACTTCAATGATATAATGAAAGGTTGATCAGAAGTTCAGAACCTAAGTCCAGTTTCCAGACCCCATCTCAAAATCGAATATTCGTTTCTTCTACGCAAAATTTAGATTCGGATCTGGATCTTAGAACTTGGTATCCGTTTCCAGATCTTGGAACCGAGGATACGGATCCAGGTCTTAGAACTGAGAACCCGGATCTTGGAACCGGGTACCCGGATCTGGATCATGGAACCGAATCTTGAATCCAGATCCGAGTACCCGATTCCCCCAGAAACGGATACTTTAAGATCCGGTTCTCGGTTCCTTCAGGATCCGGTTCCGCCAACCCTAGTTACCATATCTCTTTAATGTGCCTAAAAATCAGGATTACGATAAAGTTATCCCTGGTATTGAATATTATGACCCATAAAGCCGATCAAAAGGGAACTACAAGGCGCTGAAAGAATAGCATGACGAAATGTGTAAGGTCAGGCCACAAATTTAACATAAAAAAGAATTATGAGAGTATTGCTACAACGATGCGGAAATTTTCGCGAGTGCAGTCGTCAACTTTTCGAATATTATAGAAGATCGCACCGTTGGTCTTCAATGCTTTATAGTATCGTCGACTATTGTTAGTATGGCAATCAAAGTGTTCCGCACTCTCTACCTCCCGGAAGAGACTATTGCGATCATATCTCCCGCGAATATGAGCACAGAGACGGCCAGAAAAAAGGCCGTGCAATGGTTAAGTTACATGTTCCAGATTCCATTTCCAGTAGAAAAATCCAGCATGCCGCAAATGGAGGTGAATATAAATTTGGAAATATAAGTTAAATAAACTATGGAGAAGAAACACAAATAGCGCTAGACTTCGAAGAATGTTACAATTACGGGTGCCTTCTTTGTTATCTCTAACTCAGGCACAAAACCATCAATGGCGGGGGGCCATGGAACAAAAGTATAATCGAACCATAGAAAAAATTGAATATTTGGAGAACCCATTGAAGAAGAAAGTTATTGTGATGTCGGAATGTGGGTGGGAAAAGGAAGTGAAGAAAGACAAGCGCATCCAGGACTTCATCAAGACGCATTCTGCCACGCTGGATAGAGGTATTATTCCGAAGGGTGCATTCAAGCGGGGCATACTTGAATGTTTCAGGTTGTACAAATATTCGGAAAAGGAAAAGATCTGCTACTATGATGTAACCTCGCTTTATCCTTGGGTTATGGCAAGAAAAGCGTTGCCAGTGGGACCACCCAAGGTGTAAAAGGGAAGTTTTCCCGATATAACAAAAGTTCAGTGTCTCATGGACTGCATGGTAAAGCCCCTAACGGCCCTTAAAGTCCCAATCTTACCAATGAATTTTCACTTAAGATTAATGTTTGGTTATGCCGAACATGTATGGAAGAAAAAATACTGAGGAATGTTGGCACGACTTGGAACAACTGATGTTTAGAGGTACGTTTTGTATACCTGAGCTTCAGAAAGCCATCAAAAAAGAATA
The DNA here is from genome assembly GCA_022664845.1 of Lepisma saccharinum. NCBI lineage: Eukaryota > Metazoa > Arthropoda > Insecta > Zygentoma > Lepismatidae > Lepisma > Lepisma saccharinum. Next base: position 7,076 of record JAGDQP010064429.1, read on the forward strand.
CACAGTCGAGGAAATACATGAAGTATGGGAATCTAAAATGAGAAAAGGATTTTTCAAAAACTGTTGGAAGATTTCTAAGGATGAAACAAGAGGCGAGTGGTTTCCCCGCAAAGTGCGAAACTGAAGAGCAAAAATAGAGAATATTAGAAAGTATGAGGAACATGGAAATATCAAGGTGGAATATGAAAAAAATCTCATAATCCAGGTTTGAGGTAAATTTCTAAAATCTTTTTGAATTTCTTATTCAGTAAATGGTGTCAGAGAACAGACCTCCCTCAAACTTGTGTTATAACAGTCAGACATTCTTAAACTTCCTACTGTCCCCTCAGTATGAGGTATCAACCGATCGGACATTGGCATCTCATTGTAAGGTATGAAGATGTTAAGAAAGAGAATGTGCTGCTTCTTTTCTCAAACATTTGTTTTGCCGCCTTTATATCGCCATGGGCACTACTCCGGCTATATAAACTAATTGAAAAGGGGGCTACGGTAAACAAATATATGTACACATCGATTCATTTATGTTTATTCAGAATAAGTATAGCTCGGAAATTAAAGATAAAGATAAACTGAAGTGTATGGGCAGTAATAGTACTATGGCTTATGCCCGTCCCGAATATCTCGGTAATAATTTGGGACAATTATCTGATGAAATCGAACCTGGCTGGGAAATCATTTGGTTTATCGGGTTGGGTCCAAATAATTATGCATATCGAAAACGAGAAATTATTACAGGAAAATTTGTGGCATTACATTAAGCTATGGGGCCAGAAAAGAAATTAATTGTTACTTGTTTTATGATTTGATGATGGAGAAAATACAAAAGAAGGTAATTTTCTCCACAAATAATATCTGCAGAAAGCTTAGGTTTGTCATCGTGTCCCGTCTCGACACGAAAACACATCAAATTGCGAATAACAAGAGAAGACGAGTTATTCAAGACAACGACTACTGACTGTAAGATTCTACCCTACGGCTATCGTGCTGTGTATATATGTATGTATGTGTCTATATATATATAAATATGTATGTATGTGTTTATATATGTAAAACGGTAGGAAAGCTGGGCTCTTGTCCATGACGGTATAAAAAGGAAATCTCCGTTGCCATGGAAGCAGGTGAAGTCGAAATGTTGTCCTTTCAACACCCTTGAACGTTCTTGATTGCAAGCGGACATGTCGCCAACCTCTTTACAAAATATGTAATCACAAAAGTTTGTCTGCAATATTTATTGTGCAAAACTTGTTCACAAAAGGCAAACATGCACGTGACATTTCTTTGAGCGTTCATTATATTGTAGTCTTTAAAAATCCTCGTGATAAGTTACAAATCCAATACTTTTCACGTCAAATTATGCCTCACTATAGCAATGGTGTAGAGTTATTTGAAAAAGCTACAGCCAAACCTCATTCTTATTTATTATTTGATCTCACACAACAAGCCCCGATGGATTACGTATACGCACACAATTTTTGCAGATGAAACTATACATGTGTACACACATGTAAAGGACATGAATACACCAATCACGCTCAGTCGATAACAAGAAGTCGAGCTTGAAACATCACTATAAACCGCTCCTTACTATCGGCAAACGCAAAGGCAAAAAACGTAAACTGTTAATACAAAAAGCATCTGAAGGTGCCGTTCGTACTGTAGCACAAGTACCATAAGCGGTAACATCACCCTTTCTCCTCGTCAGAAGCAACGACTACGTCGTCACAAGAAGACACTTCGTGCTCTTACTCTTGCAAAATCCAGTCTCAAAGACAAACGTAAACTATTAAGTCAAAAGGGTGGTGCACTTTTACCATTATTATTAACACCCGTATTAAGTGCAGTTGCATGTAGTTTATTTAACCGAAAGTATGAATACTTCACAGTTTTAAAAAATGATACTCGGTCCCGAGCAGCTATCTGCTCAAATGATTTCTTCTGTTAAATCCAGCGAATCGCATCAGTCACGTTTAGACCAGGAAATACAAGATATATTACAACACATGGATCCAACATCCCAAGAAAAATTGAAATTGTACCAATAAGTTTTACAAGTACATATACCAATAACACAACTCTTATAGACTCGGATCAAGCCGCAGCAGCAATAAGTCAATCTTCACTACTATTTCAATTCATTCTCGATTCTGTCCCGAAAACACTTAGCCAAAAGACAGGAGTATTATTAAAACTAATGCACGAATCCAATAGCATTAGTTTGGATCCAACTTGTGTAGTATATACAGACAACAATCTTGTTCCTAGGTCCAACATTAAAGATCTCGTAAATAAGGTGGTACGAAAGCGAGTACCACGTAACCCTGTAGAATCAAGGCATTCAAACAATTGCTTCAGGAAATTAATATCTCCAAAAAATTAATTAATTTTAAATTTGGTGCAGCCGTTATAAAGCAACAACAATGAATCAAGGCAAGAAACCTAAAGGAAAGAAACCGAGGGCAAAGAAATGCAACATTTTAAAAAATATCTTTAATCATTATAGAGAATACAAGTTTTAAATCATGTTTTTACGTAGAGTGTATTATACATATTCAGACACTACGAAAAAAACAAATTGTCAACAAAAACATTCAAAAATTGTCAGCTTCACGAGAAGCACATACGTTACATGCCTCCGAACGAAAAACTTTCCTTAGGAACATTACTATGTGAATGGTACTCATGAATTAATTGATATGGATTTAGCGGATATTCAAAATGTGGCAAAGTATAATGATGCGTACAAATATATTTTATGTGCAATTGATGTATTTTCGCATTATACGACTTGTATTCCTGTCAAGAATAAAACGGGTCCTGTTATGGCTGAAGCTATCACAAAAATTTTGAAATCGATTAAATTTCCATTTGTCCATTGTCAAACCGAGTTTTATAATCGTCATGTGAAACGTGCGTTTGAATAGTATCGTGTCAAACATTCATTCGGCAATGAAGGCGGCTCATGTAGAACGATTCAAACGTACATTGAAGGAAAAAATGTACAAGTAATTTACGGCTGAAAATGCGTATCGTTATATAAATGTGTTTGACGATCTTGTACATAGATACAATAACACTATCCATTCCACCATTAAGATGGCACCTGCATACTTTAATGACTCCAATGTAAATCAAGTCTGGCAAACCTTGTATGGAAACAAAAGTAAAACCAAACCCAAATATAAATTGCACCCGGGTGATTATGTCCGAGTTAGTAAATACAAACATAAATTGGTAAAGAGATACTAACCAAAATGGTCCCGTGAAATCTTTATCGTAAATCAATCTGTGAAAAGTAAGCCAGTCACCTATAAAATGAAATACTGGAATGGCGATCCCATCAAGGGAATCTTTTTAACTCAAGAACTACACAATTCCTTGTAGGGAAAAAGAAAACGAAAAGAATTGAAAAAGTGCTGAAACGACGAAACTGTTGGGTCTACGTATCCTCTACGTATGGCTAGGGTATTCTCCAAGTATAAATAGTTGGGTACGACAAACAAACCTTCAGTTGTCTTCGTGATGACGTTCGAGTGGTGTTTCGATGAATTTTATGTAACCTTACCATCCTATGCAAGCACCCACATCTTTGAGAATACAACGGCATCGTATACGACCAAACTGTCAGCCACTCCACTTGACGGGGAATTAGGTGGGGGGTGTAACCGGCATTGCTGTCCCTTGGAGTTGTTATAAACTTCAGCAAGAGGAAGAAATTATTATTAAAACCCATGGGAAAAAGAAAACGGAATACAATATTAAATTTCCGTGGTACTGTGATTCCGTTGCTAGAATGTTGGAAAGTATTAATCAAATGCAACAACAAGAACAAGCTCAAAAAGAAGCAAAAGAAAAAAGGGTGAAAACCAACAGATACTGACCGTACTTGAGAAAATACTTCAAGTAACAGTTTTAAATAATAATCAAGAAGAAGAAGACGAGTAAGGATTTCTTCGCAATGATGAGAGCTAATGATGATACAACTCAAGGACGATCCTCTCATGCTTCATTATGATAGTACACGGGATCAAGTCTTTATTATGCATCGACGTTATCGTAGACCAATACGTGATTGCCATGACACCAGGCTTACAAAATATATTTGGATTCAATAATGATCATAATGTAAGCACACATGCCATTCACTTTTACCTTATGCGCCGCAGCAGACGACATAAGATTCTAACTGTGGTTGCAGCCTATCCATGTAATCTGGAATATAATATTGCATCGGAAATTATTCTGTCTTGATATTGTCAAGACAGCATAATATTGGGAAACTCCTTCGAAACATTGCGCATGAATACCAATACGACCAAACTGAATAATTTATATTTGATCATGCACACTCTGTCAAAGCGGAAAAGCAATACCTTGAAACCTTACACGTAGACTTAAAGGACGAATATGGTAAAAAAATTGCCATTTCAATTTTTAACGTCGAGCATTACACTTCACTTTAAACAGAAAGCAACATCATGATTTCGGAAAGTACAGATGA
>JAGDQP010064432.1:0-11572 GCA_022664845.1 Lepisma saccharinum
CCACATACAAGCTAATATATCCTAGATAGTACACCAATATGATACACCGACAGCCATACAGGCCATAGACACCCATACATACAAACGTGATACAGACAGTGAATACCGATCCACTACATTTGTCATAGAGACAACACATTTGTGGGAGAGATCGTCTCGAAATAGAGAATCTGCGTGCTGGTGTGAACGAAAGACTGGGCCCTGTCCCGCACTGTGAAATACATAAATCTTCCAAAACGGCGTCCAGAAAACTTCGAATGTAATCTATACAACCTTTATTGAATTTCTTCACAGGCAAAAGACACATTTTGGCATCAATATTGTAATTATATTTCTTCAGTGAAAACTCGATCTGGACGCCATGTTTTAAAATGTCGGAGGGTTTTGATTCTGGTATACCTTCAAAAACAACTATCCTGGTTTACATGACTGAGATACAGCAACTTGTGTTGGATTTGTATAATTTGTTGTCATCTAGCACGTTTAATTTGCATAGTTTAAGTCATTTAAATGTTACCTGGCGCCTGCGGTCACTTTGAATTATGTAGTTTCTGAGAAAGCGTGGCGGTTGAGAAGTGGCCACCCAAGATTTTTATACGTGTTATACAACCAATGCACTAAGAATTTGCTCCCTGTAGTGACTTGAATACACAAGTATTACTGGCCCCAGGACTAAAAAAAAGTTTAAGAAGGAAACCTACCAGGGCCGTACGACCTGAATCTATTAATGCAATGCGAAATATTAACATTTCTGCACAACTTTTATTCAACAAACATCATCATAATACGTCGAGCCGATTTTGTGTTCTAGTTGTTCTTATTTTCGATTTCACCAAAGTCAACTTCGAGAAAATTCTCTCTACGCTGACTGTCGAAATTGGTATGAACAAAATTGATCTAATGATTGACTTCACCATTGAGTAAAGAACAGCTGTCGCTCTAGATCTGAAAGAATCCACTAAGAAGAAAATGGTCCTAGCTTCAGAAAATTAAGCATCGCTTCTCAACAAGGCAATTTCACCTTCCAGAAGAAAATAGTCTACGTCACAAGTTAAGCCACCTTGGAATGCCTGTAGGAGAGAACGATATCTTTGGGAGGAGCGTTTCTTCATACCAACGAGGACTCCACTCAGTCCAGCGTAGCGAAGTATGCCGCTCGTAATTCCTATTCCCTTTTATTGGTACTTTTTGTCGATGGGGCTGTCATCGTAGCGTACATTGACGTCGCGTTTGCATTTTGAAGGAAGAATTCCATGTCTTTCGTAATCTGCCATGGAATCTTCATATATTGTCTTACTGTCACAAAATTATTCATTAAGGTAAAGCCAGCGTCTTCTGTTCCCTTTGGCTTTTCCTATTTTCTGTCTCTGACTGTTTTTCTTTCCTGTACTCATATTCAATGGATGCGAAAACGGAAAACCAGAAAGAAAAATTCAGAAATATGTAAACTGTGGAGACCGTACTCTTGTAATGCATGCGATTCACTCACTACCAGATCATAACTGAGTACTCGAAGGGAAGCAATACTACGAACTATTAAAAAAAAATATTTATTGTTTCACTTATTGTTGGGGGTTATTAAAATGTTCAAAACCGTCCAGTAGCCGAGCTGAACAGCTGCCAGCTGCATTCTGAAGCAGTGAACGGAGAAAGAAACACCGTCAACTTAATTCGTAATTGTCATAATGGATCTTCTAAGGGATTGTTGACGTTAGAGAACAGGTTCCGCGTGATTGTTGATAGTTGATTGAATCAGCAAGCAAAATAAAAACGAAAAAAGGGACGGATGTTTGGCCATTTTCTTCATACATTTCTCCAAAGTGTTTCAGTTGGAACTTTGCAACGTGGAAGTTATTATGAAACAACTATGCGCAAGAACAAGAAGCTTACCCCAAAGGTTGCGCATTCAGTAAATAAAATCTGGCTACGTTGTGAGTTCAGCCCCGGCGTCCTTACTATCGTACCCGCCCTGGAGCCCCCAGGGCCACATGTCACTAGCATCGAAATTGTACCCACACCAGATGTTTCCCCTCTTAACACTTATCTTGTGCTAGAACGCGATTTCGCAAGCTGACTCAAGATGATAACGAAGTCGTGTCGCTGTAACTAGTGTGTTACATTCAACTTTTATGCAGTCTATCATCAACGATTGAACTAACAAATTAAATTTTATTTTCTCACTTTCATGTTCCTATTACGTAGCTGTAAACGATAAATTCTTTGTTGAGAAACAAACATAAAACTACAAGTGCTTAGTGTTATTTAGGAAATGTTTCGTTATGAAGTAATCAGTACGAAACTTCACAATCCGCAATGTCACTCAACTCAGTGAAATTGAAGCACAACTATGAACGGTTCTTCACGTTCACAGTTATGCTTCAATTGTATATTTTTGGGAGAGCATTCCAATGCTCTAAAACAGAAGTTCTTAAACTAGAGTACCCAAACATGTGGCTGGTATCCACGCCTGGTGGAAGAGAAATAGTAAATATACAGTTGATCTCGGAGCTATAGGTTGCCGAAAGTGTGGGAAAATTAATTCTAGAGTTTGATATTTCAATAACCATTAATAGTAGAACTATGGCGGCAAGGTACCATCAAAAACTTCAAACCTGCTATATCGAAAAAAGTAATTTCGAAAATTGTAAAATTAATGCGCAAGGAATTCCCCATTTAGGAAATGAGGATTCCCAGAAATTCTCTGGAGTAATGTAAGTCGAAAGCATGAATATACCGACTTTGAGTAAAGATGGCAAACGTAAATACCACCATCCAACCGGGCAATGACAGTCGCGTTGTTCGTTATGCAACCTTTCGTATTTTTATCAAATAATCCCGCAAAGGTTATTTGAGATATCGACTTATCTCCGCAAAAGAATTATTGTTATTTGCTGGAAAACATCCATATTTATTTTGACCCACCTTTACCTCAGAATATTTCTGGGAATTCGCTACTTCCTTTGTGGAAGCCCTTGCGCAGCCATTGCACAGCTTTGGAAAATGCACTTTTAGACAACGCAGGGCTCAATTCTTTGGCTGTACCATGACACAACAGGTGGTATTAGAAATATCAATCTCTAGAGTTCATTTTCCTACACTTTCGACAGCGTATAGAGAAACAAAACATTTGTGCACCCTTGATGCTATACACTTTATTTTTTAATTTAATGAAAACAGCTGACTGTGTAATAAAGAACTCCATAAACTGTACGATTCACTGAGAATATAAGAATAATGAAATCACGATGAGATAAGCAGCTCGGAAAGGGAAGAACGACGATTATATTCCATCGTGGACCAATATTATATTCCGCCAGAAAAACTGGATCGTCTTTGGCAGGACAATACTAGAAGGTATCTCCAAGAGGTGTGTGTTCAGTGTAAAAACCAACTTCATCTGGAATTTTGATAGTTAAAATCCGAATTCAACGAAATCGCAATCCAGCGTCAATTTCAACTTCGGAGTGTAAAACTTAGCTTTCTGAAACCTAGGAGTATACAAAAGTTTTAAGAGGTGTACAAAAATGTACAAATCTTCTACAAAATTATACACTAGTTGAAATCCTGATTCGACGATTTCGCACTCCAAGTGACGGATCCGTTAAGGGTTAGGTGGCAAAATTGCTATAAGCTGAATCTCACCCGTCTAAATTAAGGAATATTTCAATTTAATTCAGTTGAATTTCAATGCTAACAATTTGCTTCCATTTTTTTTTAAATATCATAACGTCACTGATACAAAATTCATGTTTAAAACTTCTGTTACAAAATACTAAAAGCTATTGGCACACCACCTTTAAAGATTTGACAATAAATGTAAAACGGGATATATTTCGAAAATTGTATTTTATTTTTATTTTTTTTTCTTAGAGAAACATTCAAAGTGAAAGTTAACTACACTCTTCGGGAGCGTTAAATTATCACCAAATAAACATTGACTTGTTTGTGTATTTTTATTAGGGTTTGACATACACTGAAAAGAAATATTGATTTGTCATTTTTAAAGCCACCATAACTCGAGAAGCATTCTCTTTTTCTTTTTTTAAAAAAGTCTAGATATAACAACATTTAAGCCTTGCCGAAATTCGAATTTTATTTAAGACTTTTAGGTAATTTAGGATCAGGTCGTATGACGGTGTGAATGATCATGGGATAAATGATGGAATGAAGAAAGTGGGAGGGAAAGGGAGAACCCTAACAAAACCCACGCACACGGTGTTTTGTTCATCCACCACAAAGTCCACATGGCTGGGATTGAAAAAAAAATTCCAAGCATCAGAGGTGAGCGCTCTACTACTGAGCCACCGCGGCCTAAGTTTAAACCTTGTATTCATATTACTAAAACAAATAACTTTACTGAGAAGGTAAGGTCGAAAATATATATTAAAACACAGGTGAAACGTTACCGTTTCTACGTCAATTCTACGCTTTTACTAGGTCACACGTGATTGTCGGATGAGCAATAGAGCGATTTGTAACGAGGTGGTTACATGAGGTGGACTGGGAGTGTCTTTTATTTAATTCTTCCAAAATTCTATAAAGATAATTTTAGTAGGTAAGAGACAGAAAGTGATTTTTTAAGGAGATGAAATACATGATTGGTGGATAGGATGATCTCCGTCAGTATTTAACTAAATGGTCAGTGAATGGTAGTTTCAGATGCATTTGTCTGAGGAAGACACTAATGCATTGTCGAAACTGTAATATGTTCTCTCACTGTTTTTTAAACCTTGCCTTGTCAGTGCAATTATCTGTATTTAAAACAGTTTTACATGAGATAGTTTCAAACTGTCATCCCCATACTCCAAACCTCTGGTTGAATTGAATTTATTTTAAAGGCTTTAGACATCTGAGGCTTAGCCTGGGTTAGGGTGAGGAGAAGATTGTGGATGGTAGACGATCAGGGTCTATTTTGTAAGTACCATCCCAACATTTGCCTGGTGTGACTTAGAAAAGACCCTTGAAAAACCTCAGTCAGGATTGTCGGCCTTGGAATCGAGCCCAGGACCTCCCGAAGGCTGAGCCAACGCTGTACCACGGAGTCACGGGCGCTCGGTTCTGGTTGAATTGAAATAGAATTTTCGCTTTGCATTTTATGTTTTCTATCTGGACACTTTATCGTGAACAGTTGTCTCAATTTAAGTTGCAAACTAGTCTCCCTGCACTGGAATTCTGCCAGAATTTTGAGTTTGGATGTGTGTGAAATCAAAATTCGAATGATGTAAGTGGAATTTTGCATGGTTTCTATGGATTTTTGACCATAAAAATTTTAAGGTGGGGGTGCGCTTCAGAATTGGGAGGATGATATCCCCATGGGGGTCTGTCAGAATCACTGCCCCTAAAAATTAGTAAAGATGATCATGCCCTTGTAAACAGCAACGTATCTAGAAGTTGGTTTAGGGCCAGGTTCAGCGCCTTGAGGGGAAGACCGAAGTCTCTATTGGTGTGAAATTCACGTAAAATGCGTATAATTCGCCTAAAATGATTCTAATTTTACAAAAATAAACTTGAATTTCTTCGGCGGATGGGACCCTCCTAAATACGTCCCTACTTGTAACCAATGGATTCAATTTCCAACTTATTCAGCACCCATGTAGAAATATGTCACATGTTTACGATGTCATCTTGTCATGCTTTTGAAGCCATGGCAAGCAACCATCGCCTTCGGACACTCGTGACATCGGGTCTTCACATATCATCGTGCTTCCAAAATAACAAGTCACTATACTCAATAGAAACGCATACTCATAGAACTTCTTTTTATTTAATGCTAGCCTAAGAGAGGCTTAGACCAGCATGGGAAGAGGAGTTAGGATAATGTGGATATCAAAGGAAATTGGTAGTTGGGCTAAGGATTTCTATTTTTATTTTAATTATGCTTGATTTGATATAATAGGCCCATAATAAAATTCATTGTTGGAGTATTATGAGTTTGCCTCATAATCATATTTTATGGTAGTGGTTCACTAATGATGACGAGATAGGTTATGGGCATGAGGTGCAAATAGACATCACAACACTTTGACACATTGAAATACAAATGACTGACAATCTTCTGGGTTAGAGGCTACTCTAGTTCGTGATGGAGACAGGTGAGCCCTGGGGTTCAAAATTATTACATTGCAGAATATGATGGTGCTACATAATGAGGAATTTCTGGTGAGTTGTATGGTGAGTGGCATATCGGGATGATCAGGTGGTAGAGTGTATTGGTATATTGTGTATAGTAGGGAGAGGGGTGTGTGGTATATTTGGCTGGTGCTTGTTGTTGGCCGTCTGAGTGAAGAATATCGTGAAAAAGGAGATGTTTTGTTTCAAGTCGGTTCGTGTTGTATCGGATCCGTAGCTTTTCTATGTATAGTAGGAGATGTGGGATTGTGATTCTGTTGTAGAGTTATAGTGTTAGGCTTGGTAGTTTTACTCTGTATGCTATGTGTAAATCATGACGCTCCACAATTTGTAACTTATGGTAGATGTGGTGAGAAGCGGCAATCCAGACTGTGAGTCCATAGGTTAAAACTGGTCTGAGAAATATATGTTTAGAATGGTCCCCATGTTGTGCCAGTGAGTCGTTTTAAGACGTTAAGAGTATTTTTGGCTTTGGTTATGATTTCAGAGAGATGATGATGCCACGTGAGATGACGGTCTAGAATGAGACCGAAGAATGTGACAGTTTTCGATGGTTTTGTGGGTTCATGAAAGACGGTGAGGGAAAGGCGATTGGGATTTCTGTAGACATTTAAGCGGCATTTAGGTGGAATGAAAACGATTACTTGTGTCTTATGGGAATTTATGGTGAGTCCCCACTTACTGCACCAGGAAGTGAATGTGTTGATGGCATCGTTCATGGTGCGGTAGATGTGCTGGATAGTGGAGCTAAGTGCGAGGAAGGCGGTGTCATCTGCATATCGGAAAACATGTATATTAGAGGGTAATGGCAGTAGGTAGGCAACAAAGAGAAGATAAAGAAGTGGAGATAGTGAGGAGCCTTGAGGGACTCCGCAGTGCTGGAATATTGGATGGGAGGTGCTGTTGTTAATAGCTATGTATGCTAGACGATTTGTGAGAAAGTTGTAGATGAAATGAATAGTGGTTATGGGTAGTCGGAATGATTGGAGTTTATAGATGAAAGCGGAGTGTCAGACTTTGTCAAACGCTTTTTCTAAATTGAATAGGACCAGACAGGAAGGGCGAGAACTGTTGAAATGGTTAATTATCATGTTGGTTAAACGGAGGCGTTGATAATTTATTCTATATGAAGGGCGAAATCCTACTTGGTGTAGGGTAACAACGTTGTATTGGTCTAGGTGGGCATGGAGTCGTAGTACTAAGATTTTCTCTAATGTTTTACTGAAGATTGAGGTTAATTGGATCTGTCGGTAGGAGGATACAGAGCTAGGAGGTTTTTGGTGTTTGAGTAACATGAGAGATTTTGGACGTTTCCTAGGGCAATGGGAAGAAGCCAGTGCATAGAATAAAGGTATAGTAGCGACTAGAAGATGAATGAGGGATGTAGGTGGTTCTTTCAAGTGGCGATATGTGATGCAATAGATACTAGGTGAGGATTGACGTTTGTTGGCAAGGATACGAGTTATATCTTCAGGGGTGATGGGTGAAGTAAGTGATTTGTCAGGAAGACGATGTTCTGTATTTGGTTGGAGATGTGGTGATGATAAGTTCAGTCGGTCTACGGCATGGCGTTTATCGGAATTAAATAGTAGTGAGGGTGTAAATATTTCTTTAAGTAGGTTGCGAATGCGTTTGCTTTGGTCTGATCGGAGAGAAGTGCTTGAGCGTCTTGTAGAAGTGGATATTTTGATTTAGTATATTTACCAGGAGTGCATTAAACATTTTCCATTATTTTGTGGGATGAGCTGTATCGGCAAGGGAGTTGCATGTTTTAACGCAGTGTCTTAATTTGTAAGCTTTAATGTAGTTTCAGACTGTTCGTTGCAGTTGGCGATGAAAACGAGGCGATTCCGGATTGGCAGTTCTTTGAAAGTCTCGATATAATTGTCTGGAGCGTCTGATCATGGTAAGATATTGCGGTGGAAGGTTAGGTCTGAAAGTGTGAATTGTGGTTTGCAGAATGAATTTGTCTGAGGCAGTACGGATAATGTTAGTTATTTGGTTCACTGATGTATATAGTTCATCGTCGGAAGTGGGTGCTTTGAGAGGTGTGATTTGGTTATGTATGTATTCACGGTAGCTGTCCCAATCGGCTCGATCGAAGCGGAGTACTTGTTTCGGTGGTGCAGGTTGTTGTGGAAATGGATTTTGTTGGCATTGAAGGGTAAGTTTTATTGGTGCATGGTCACTTCCCATGAGGTCAAGAACTGTTGTGGCAAGGTTGGCTATATTGGTAGATGTTATGATAATGTCGGGAGTGGTATTAGATAGAGGTCTGATTGGTTGCGGTAATTGATGCATTGTACCGGTAGTTCCATATTCAATGAAATTTGAAAGTTGGTTTTGTCCCTGTCGTAGTGGCTATGTATGTTGATATCTGCGATTACTATGTAATTGGTGAAAGTATTTTATATGTATGTGAAGAAATCATATGGTATACGGTGACGTGGTCTGACATAGATGGTTGCAAGAGTGAGGTAGCAGTTTTTGTAATATACGGTGGTTATTAAGTGTTCTGGTAGGTTTACTATTGGAGGTGTATGTTGTTTATATGGTACGGTTGTTGCAACGCCGATTGCAGTACCGCCATTGGCACGGAGAGCTGGTATCTTACTGTCCTGTCTGAGAAGAGTGTATCTGGAAATTTTAAACGGTTGGTTGGTTTTCAAGTGCATTTCATTGAGTAAAAAGGCGTTAACGTGTTCCTCTAGCAGAAGTTGATCGAACAGGATTTTATGTGTTGTGAGTGAAAGGATATTGCGAAAGAATAATACTAATGCCATAATCTTCATTATAGTTTGAGTGAATATGCTGATGTAACTATAATGCTGTTTCATAAGCACTTGCAATGAAATGTGCATAGGGGCCTGAGTACGTAGTATTGAAATTGACATGCAGTATTGATTTAGCTGCGTGCTGGATTTCTTGCAGTATGAATTGTCTTTGGAATGGATGGATGTTTTGTAGTGGGACTGTTGTGAAGTAGAACTTCTAGTTCATTCAACTATTCGATAAATTTTGAAAGATAGTTTCACAAGAGAAACGCCTCGTATTTTATGTAATCTCTTATAGGTGTCTTTGAAAGGAAAATGTGTTCCTTCTGACATCTATCGTTCATTACACAAAATGACGTTTCCAGGTCTGCTTTTCTAATTATAGTACATGAATATTAATAATCATAATTAATTACCAATTAATCAGAATATAACAAGTAATATGTCGCTTTAAAGGCCATAAAATTATCTACAACTTTTATTTGAAATATTTTTCGATGTCTCACTCCTTTAATTCATCAAGAAGATAATATGAATTTGCCTTGCATTAACATAAAAAAGATGAAAATAATTTTAGAGCCAACACTTTTATAGCAAACGCAAAGATGGACAAAATTGTAGATCGTAATCAGAGGGTGGAAACAAAAAAAGAATCATTGTCTTAACTACAGCTGTTCTCGAGATGTTTAGTAGTACATTAAAGAGGGCGGAGCACATATTGACCCCGCCCACCACTCCCCCCGTTGGATACTTTTTTCTGGTGTCCGACATTTTCGTAATCTATGATGCATATAGATAATAAAAATAACGGATTCTCAATTGTTATATAATTTGCTTCTAACATTCAGCTTTTCAGAAAAAGCACCTAAAATAAACATGTAAGAACGAGGGCAGATAACGGTCCCAAAATATTCTGTCGCTAACACCGAAGCTGAAGCCGAAACAGATATCTCGCTACTTAACATTTTTCCTGTGCTAGTGCGGGAGTTTTTATGTTGACGCATGATGCTAGGAATAACGTGTCGACGTATTAGGTGCGGTACGTTCGGTTTTTGTACAGTCTATTGCTATTATTTACAGCAACGAATTAAATTGTATTTTCTTCCTTTCAAATCTTCTCATTACGTAGTTATAAACATGAAATATTTTGCTCAAAAATAAAAACAAAACCAATGCTCATTGGTATTTGAGAAACATTTTGCAATAAGTTAACTATAAAGGAGTCACTTATGTCGTCCTAACTAATATTGATGCATAACTGCAAACGCTTGACGTTCGCTGTTATGCTTCAATTGTGTATTTTTGAAAGAGCATTCCAACGAATGCTCTACAATATAATTTCTCAAACTATAGTATGCGTACCTGTAATTTTTAAGTTTTTCTTACAAATAAACTTCCCATTACTAATTCCTGAAGCACATATCTTGACAATAATTTTCCTCTGATACATAAAAGCAACAACTTATAAACTTCATTTATTGAAAATATTGTCCAAATGTAATAAATCATAAACACACTGCAAAATATAAGAACATATGTACAGGGTGTTGCAAAATAACCTCAGAAGTTACCTGACATGAAAGTAAGAAAAAATATATATAAACCATCGCTGTGCATAAATGTTTCGTTTCGCCGCTATATGATGCGGAAATTGTAGGAAAATGAAATGTAGAACTTGATATTTCCAATACCATTAACAGTAGAATTGATGGGGCATGGTACACTTCGCATCAAAAAAATTGCGACAGAGAACGCTGTACAGCTAGGCAACCCAAATGGCACCTTTTTATCCCATAATCGTGTCTGGTAAATAGATCTCCTCTCTCTCTCCTTCAATCGTCTCGCCCATACTAAAATCATCAAACATCATGTGTATATATATATTTTTTTCAAAATAGACATGTATTAGTATCGATAAAATGAAAGAATAAAAGCGAGACGAATCAATATACATAAATTGATGGAGGGAGAAATTTAAATACACAATGAAACATTGAAACCGATGAATGTCTGTTAGACAGAGGCAGAGATATGAGAGAGAGAGGGAGAGAGAGAAAAGGGGAGAGAAGAAGAAGAACTAGTAAAGATAAAAATATGGAATTTAAACGAAGTAAAAAAGAACTTAACATTATAAAGTTCAGTTCCCACAAATCCAACAGCAAGATACAAATGACTTTTGGATTTTATATTTTTTCAGAGCTATTCGAATATATAGACGGGTGCTTGAAAATTCATTAAGGCACTTTCCGAATGGCGACCAAATTTGGTGGTCAGATAGTCATGGTTTCCAGTGAAACTGCAGATTTTTGAGACACGTATAGGATAATGTCAAAAGGGTAACACATATGCTTTGTTTACGCGGGGTTCGGTTTCAAATTCGGTGGGGCTCATTGAACGTACTGGGTCGGAATACATTGTAATCAGGGATTCCGCCAGAATTTCAGATTGGAGCGGGTGTAAAGTCAAACTTGGGAGGGTGTAGGTAGTTGTGCATTATGTCTATCAACTTTTGACCATAAAAATGTTAACGTTGGGGTAGTTTCGAGGATTTGGGTTGACACCCCCCACAGTAGACGGGGTCTAGCGGAATCACTGATTGTAACAAACCCAGTAGATACCGTAGGCCATACTTTCTATTCCATACTACTAATGTAAATTGAACATAAAAA
>JAGDQP010064436.1:0-11572 GCA_022664845.1 Lepisma saccharinum
GTACCACAAGGCTCATCACTTTCTCCACTATTATACCTACTATATGTAGCCGATTTACCTGAAATCCCTAATAATGTACAAACATTCCAATTTGCCGACGACACAGCCTTCCTGGCTTTGGCCCCAACCATACAAGGTATCAACAGACTACTACAAAACACAATAGATAGCTTCAGTAAATGGTGCAGAACCTGGAAACTCACGATAAACAGTGGGAAAACACAAACCGTTGTATTTCTACCACCAAAGAGCAGATCACGAACACAACACAACCCACGAAAACAATATTACAGTACATGGCGTACCGATCAAACCATCAAAAACAGTAAAATACCTTGGAGTGATATTCGATACCAAAATCACATGGACACCTCAACTAAACCATATCGTATCTAAAGCAAAAAACCGACTTAATTTACTGAAACGCCTAGTAGGAACAACATGGGGATTAAAGCCACATACGCTGATCAATACTTACAAAGTATTCATGAGACCAACGCTCAGCCACGGACATATTGCCTGGCTATCAGCTCCTATTGAATTCTATGAAAAACTGGCCATAATGGAACGGCACGCACTACGTCTCGCATATCGAATAAAACTACCAAGCCCCACAAGACTGCTCTATGAACGAATCGACTTCCCACACATAAGGCAACATCTCGAGAAAATCCGTACGAAATATATACTGAAGCACATACCAGAGACCCACACAATTATTCTCGACATCTTCCAACAGGATGCACAAAATGATTCACCGGCAGTCTATCACAATACAGTATTCGACCATCTAATCACGTTGTACTGTCTAACGCTGGCACCCAACCACCCAGACCAAGACATCTTCGCCATATATAGACCACAAGAACTTTCACGGGACATTTACCCATTACAAGCACAATAACCCTGTAAAGTAAGTGACAACATAATGAATTCATGGCACCCGTATCGACACGGAACCTGAAGATTAAATGCCATAATACATAAACATACCTCCAAAATATATGGCGTCGGAGCACTGCACTACTCTTTCACCTACTATATAATACTGAAAGATCAGAGAGAGAGAGGAAAAAAATATATGATAAAACACCAAGTGCATGCAAGAATAAACTAAATACTACGAACATCTCACAGAGAAAATGTACATACAATAAAAATGTGAATACAGCTCATAGACCAATAAACATATACAATTACCTGGACAGTTACACAAAACAAAAAAACCGAAGAAAGGGTGTAGCCCTTTAAACGGTACGACAAAAAAATCAAACTACAGATTACCAAACTGGTATTTCGGTTCAAACGTTTTGTTAGCAGAGCCAATGTAGCCAGATTTTGTTGACTTAAACCTAGCCTAGCTGTGGATTTGTTAGCTTTCAAGCGAGGACCCTGTGTAGCAGACGCACAGGAGAGATTAGTAAGTATACAGCCACTCTAGGACAAACGGCATATTTCAGTGTCGGAGGGTACAAGTTAGTGACAGTAGTCATTGCACAGACTGATTATTAGCTAATCATTACTGACAGAAAAGACTATTCATTCTATTTCATCGGTGATCATTCTAATCCTCATCATGTGTGTATCATATCATAAAAGAGAAAATACGACTTGGAGCTTCTGGACGTCCTCCAAATCTACCACCTGTCATACATGGACCACCACCTTACAACGATTCACCGTCATATTCACGAACAGGCACCATTCCTAAGCAGCGAGGTTACAGCTACCAGCGCATCATCTGTACGTTCACGCTCTCCATCAGCTAGCAGATCTGGACAATCATCGCAACAGTTACCGCCTAGCAAAAGGACGCACACCATTAGTGACTCTGAATCAGAATCGGACCTTTCAATGGATATTGGAAATCAAGAACTCTCATCATCAACAGCAGTCACAACACATTCCTTCCTTGTATCCAACTTCGATCCAAAGTTGAGCAAACCGAAACCACTTCTTCATCAATGCCTCAAATATACATCTCGGGAGAAAATCACAAGAATCATTCCTACTCGCAATGGTATTATCATTCAGACTCCAGATCCTCACTTGGCTACTATCCGCAACAAACACAGCTTCGAGATATTTGGAAAAACAGCTACCATGACTCGACTGGACAGTAAACCATTGCGACAACCACCACCACCACATAAATCTCCTATATTGTCAGTTGTCATCAGAAGTGTAAATCCTGATATCACCGATGAAGTAGCCGAGGAAGAGCTCAAACTGGAAGGACTTACAATCACCAAATGCCTTAGAATAAAAACATCTTTGGGAACACCTAGCTACATGGTTCGAGTCCTCACTCATCATCAGCAGACTATTAACGACCTTCTATCCAATGGTGCATACATCTACAGGAGACGATACAGAGTCGAACCGTCGCATTCACCACCACCGCTGTGAACGCTGTCAGCTATACAACGCTCATCACTCCATCAACTGTCCTAATGAAAGTAAATGTGGATATTGCACACGCAGCCAAGGGTGTGGTGAGCTTGCTCAACGTTTCCAGGTTTCTGATGAAACAGTGATACTTCACCTGTACAACACATGGAAGGCGCACAAGTTGAGCAAGTTGGTATCCTACACACTGTCGGAAGCCAACAAGGACCAACAAGTGGCAGCCTAGTTGTTCTTGCTTTCTCGGCACCGTAACACACCCATTCTATCGAGTGCTCACCAGTGACAAAACGTGGGTCCTGTATGAGACTCCCAAGCATACCATACATTCGTTGTCACCGCGGGACCCTGTACCTCACACCAGAAGGCCAGAATGCTCTGATCTGGTGGACTAGTCGCCAAATGGTGCACTACGAGCTGCTAACACCGTGTTAAACCAGCACTTTCAGCAGTTGGAACGTGTACAACAGGCACTATAGCAGAAGGAGCCAGCATTGATGAATCGCAAGGGTGTACTATTATTTGCTAACAACATCAGGCCGCATATGGCGCGGGTGGCCAGGGACACCATACAGTGACTTGACTGGGAGATACTGTGCCATTCACCGCACTCCCTGGACCTTGCACCAATATATTGTCACCTCTTCCATTCTCTGGACAACCACCTTCGTGGGAAATCGTTCGTCAATGTGGCAGACTTGTGGTAGGCACTCACGACCTTCTTTGCGTCCAAGAATGTACCCCGTCCCCCAGTTTACCGCCTGAAGCTGTAGGAACGTTGGTAAAAGGTGAGGACTAACGATAAGCGACATTTTCTGTATACCTTTCTGTTTCTACATAAAACGACAAGAACTTACGTGGTTCCTTGTACATAAGTTAGTCTACATATCGTTGATCAATCCTGTGTCTCGCGTGCATCGTTTGAACGATGTTTCTCATGTCACAGTTGGGCCAGGAACTGGCTAAGAAGTGAACGTTTGAATGATTTAGAGCAGATTCAGATGGAGAGAAGTAACAAAAAAATTAAAATGGAGGACAACTTTGGATTTTTTTCTTCCAATGGAATACAACCATGCTAAGATTGCTAAACAACTATGACGAACAGAATACTTTCAAATTTCAGTTTTTACAGGGTAAGTTACACAAACAGTTTTTACATTTTTATTGTATCTTCCTATCAAGTAATAAAATATATTGAAAAATGGAAAGTGGTTATCAAATGATGAACCATGTGCTTGATATTTCGGTAACGAACATTTTATCAAAATTAAGAATTTGGATCACAGGAGTACGAGATGTGTCCAATTCGGAACTTTTTATACTGGTCACTAGAGAATAAAGGACATTTCAAGATATTTACAAAAGGAGGGAGGACAAGCTGAAAAAGAAGGCATGTCCTCCAAAAGGAGGACGCCTAGTAACCATGTTCCAAGATAATGAAAATTTCTTTCGGAGTGATAAAATAGTCTTCAGTGAATTAATGGAACAATTTTAATAATCTATCTGTTTGAATTTCATAGACATAATGACATATCTATTTCGTAAGTCCATATGATTACTACACGGATACAGCTATGCTTATCTATCTATCTATAAAATAATAGTATGGTTGTTTTTCAAGTTCTCTGGCCAGGGAATCAGTAGGTTTGAAAAGATAAGACAACAATACGAGAGTGAGAAACAAATATAGGTATTTGATATAACGTTAACAATAAAGACATATCAATCATATTTTTAACATATAACCGTGGAGATGTTTAGTTTAATTATGTTTTGATGATTCAATTCGGTTTCTCTTACCAAACGCTTTTGCGTACTGATTTTGACGTGGTGTACTTTAACACCGATGCAGCTCTGGTTGGTGGACGGTGTCCTTGAGCATGACGTATCACGCCACTGTAAGTTGAGCGTTATACTGTGTAGGATAGGGACCGTTCGGGTCCTAGTGAATGCACAATCAGTATAAATACTTCGTGGCGAGAGGTAGGGAGAAATGACCTATCCGGAGCCCTCATGCGTTGTTGGCACACACCGAGCCATTTGATTGGACTTGTGTCGAAAGTACACCATGTTTGAGGGGGAGAGGGACTCGTCGATTCGTTCTCAGCCCTAAATTCTAGTGTTAATTAAACAGGAAGGTGAGGACATTTGATGTAAGAGACAGAGAAAGAGAGAGAAATACCTGTCGCGTGCACACAGTCGACCAAATGCTGTGTGAGAGTTGGTTCTCCGGCGTAAGATCGTAAGGTACAAACGATCTTGCGTCCCTCTACCAACTTTAAAACAATTAGAGGCCCTCGCAGATGGTGGAGACCTTGAAGTGGTTGTGAGGCTTTCAACTAACATCCACCTGTACCACAAGCACGAAGAAAACTTGCCACGTTGGACAGAAATTAAAAATTGAAAACGATGTAAGCGCCAATATTCCGATAATCGCGATTTCGATGTAAAAATGTTCGAAGTGTCAAACCTAAGAAGCTGGAAAACTCTAGAAGTGCCTCTTGACTATTGAAAATAATATAACGTCACGACAAAAGATGTCGTAGCTCAGTGGTAGAGCGTTAGCGTAGCATTCAGGAAGTCATGGGTTCGATTCCAGCAACCGACCATCCTGACTGAGGTTTTTCCAGGGGGTTTCCTCAGTCACACCAGGCAAATGCCGGAATGGCACCTTCAACATAGGCCGTGACCGACACCTTCCTGAATCCTTTCCTCTTCCCTATCCCGGCCTGAGCCTTAGATGCCTAACGGCCATAAATAAAATTCAAATTCCTGCCTTGTCCTGTACAGTTTCCCAAATCCCTGGTAACCGTCGTATAAGCCATTGGGGAGTTGGTTATTGTTGATGTCGGCGATGAACCAACCTGTAGCATGTAGGGAATATATGGAAACCTGGTGCCTCAGAGGGTTTCTTTTAACCGTGGAAAGAGGTTACAGGGGTTCATGTCCGGCAAGTATGGTGGATGCTTGAAGATTTCCCGATGGCAAGTGGTCAACAATCTGCACTTTCGTGTGATGATGGGAACCCAGCGTCTGCGATTTTCCTCATTTGAAGTTTCTTCAGGATGTATCACACAGCTTAATGACTCAGCTTGACTTGTACGGATAACTTCTTTACAGTCCAGTGACGATCAATGTGCAAGAGACCTCGCACTAACTCCACCTGCTCCTCCGTAACTGGCGGACGACGGCTACTGGTCGAATCAGCTGCCACCTCCCGACCGGCACGAAATCCCTTGACACATTGTGCAAAGATACGGTAACACATCCTCCTGAAACTGTTGTGAAGTTTTGCAATGGGACAACTTGAAATTTTATTCACGAAAGCTGTTCCAGTTTCGTTAAAATGCTGTAAAGCATCTCACACAACATTGGCCAATTCAACCACGTTGAGCACCACGACCACTATCTTTATCAACTGCTTACGGCACTACCCACCTCGTTACTGGTTGCAAACTACCAATATCCAGACCCTTTCCGCGCACTTGCATGTGCATATTCTTCTCCTGACAATATTGCCACTTACTTTAGTTACAACCCATGAACGTTTTCAAGACAGTGGTTCCACTTGCTAAAGAATCAATGTACCCAAAATCGTATCAACTGAATTGCCAGAGATTCATTCACAGTATTAGTCAATCTTGCTGGATGAACGAAAGAATTGTCTTGAAAATATTCATAATTCAGAAAACGAGGAGATTAGTCAGACGTTGAATGTGTTCTGTGCTGCATCAGAATTCCACTGATCTTAGAGCATCTCTGCCACTGTTTCATGAAGACTAAATTTCACGCTCTATGATGTATCACCTACTGGACTTAATCCAATCTGCAACAAATGACTTGAACCCAGGTCAACACTAGTGATGCATGTGGATCAGCCTGAGTTTGCACTAGCAAAACATATTGAGTGTGTGGCCTGATTTGTATCGAGAAACATAAAATGTACTTATATGTGTACCATTTCACACTCAGCAGGTATTCCTCTCAAAGTTTTGGAACAATTTATGTGTGGTTCTGGTTGGATCACCGTCGTTTTAGACAAGGAATTGCAAATGTGGGAAAGGCCACATCTAGGGCTCGGATAGTTATGCATATGCAAATGCAGTTTTCAACAATATTTTGGAAAAAGCATGTTACATATGCAACACCGCAATTTTGAGCTCATGTAGCTCAGTAACTACACATCAATTTGAATGTCTTCAAAGGAACAATTTTTTGTGCTTGTTTTGATGTGAAGAATCAACTCTCCAAACTTTGAGCATTATTTCAGGGACATCCTGTATATAATGATTCCGACGATTCAAGGACAATTCTCTTCAAAATCGTGCGTTTGTTTGATTGTTTTCATTTGTCTATCTGTGCAAATTTTAGTTTCTGTTGAGACATCCTTTGTTTATATATATTTTGCGATGCAACTTCTTCCATAGGTGAATGACTGCTTACATCCATGTTTACAAGCTTCATATGTAAATTGTGTTTACTCATTTAACTGTACACAAGCACGTATGTGAAATCGTAGAGCATGTGTTTGCATATTGTATTATGTGTTATTTAAGAAGATGTGAGACCGACTCAGCATTAAGATTCAAAGAGGCGGAAATGCTTAACCGTGTAGAGAAAAAAACAATGATGCGTAACCTCACATCTTAAACTAAATCCTGGTAAATTTGTTTGTATTACATCACGATAATTACTTAAATCAATTACGCATGGTAGTGTTAAATTGTAACTATATATGCTTCTACTATTTCTCATGTGGGTACTCCGAAAGCTTAGGACTATACTATTTTGCGAATACTTTAACTGGAACAGTGACGAATCCAGAGAGAGTTCGCGGGGAGGCGCTCTTGTTGGTAGCTCGTCGTCTTATCCCCTCATCCATGGATCCACCTTGAGAATCCACTGCTCTTTTACGGTATCTGTATTAACACACAGTCTAGAATGGAGTTGCTACGCATCGTACACCATCATGTAAGAATAAGAATAAAGAATGCTTTCCTTCTTTCTTTCCTATGCTCAATTTTCTTATTTAACACCTTGACCATCCCTGCACTCTTAAATTTGTATTTCTCAATAAGTGTAATATGTCACCTTACAAAAACGCATATAAAGCGAAATCTATGTCATAGTTGCAAACACGTACCTCACATTAACGCCCCATTAACGAAATTAAATGTTTGTTGAAATATAGTGTAATATTGAACCTGTTTTCAACATGCAAATGAAAACATGAAAAATGTAGTTAATTTTATTGTATTTGCTTTTAATTATAATGTTTAAGCAATAAAATTAGAAATATGTGAAACGAAATCTAGGACATAGTGTGAATGATAGTTGAAAGTACGTCACATTAACGTCGTATCAACGAAATTCTAACTTTGTTGAAATATGGTTTAAAATTCGATCAGTTTTCAACGTGCACATGAGAACATAAAAATTAGTTTGTGTCATTCAATTAGTTTTTAATTATATATATCTTTTGACATAACATTAGTAAGAAACACATTAAACAAAATCTATACTATAGTTGAAAATAACATTTATTTTAACGATTTATGAAGGCAATGACGTCTTTGTTGAAATAGAGTTTAAAACAAAAAGTAATTTTTTCAACCAATAACGGCTAATGAACAAAATGAACCTAAAATCAACGTTGAAAAGACGTATGTGTGCTACTGGGGCTACCATTGAGCTACAGACGCTGAATCAAAGCCGGGTGTAAATTATGTTTTGTCCAAACATAAATTTAGCTCATTTCGACTATTGTTATGGGATTTAGGTCCGCAATCAGGCACGTAACTAGAGATTGTTTTCGGGGTTGTTCAGCGCCTTCGGAGCGGTCCACCTAGGTGTGAAATGCATATAATTTTGCCTAAAATGATACTAATTCAACAACAACAACAACAAATCTGAATTTCGGTAGGAGGAGGGTCCAGAACCCCTAAATACGTCCCTGTTCGCAACTACAAGAATGAATTTGCACATTGCAATCAATTCCTACAAGATGATATCATTAACTTATGTCTTCTGTATTAAGTAAGGAGATCACATTCGTTCTATAGTAACAATAATGAAATTCTGATAATGTCTTGCAGAAAATTCCTGCATTATCATCTTCTGTCTAATATATAATATATTAATGCCAATGAATCTGATTATGTGTTAAAAATGATTAGTAACAGCCTACAAAGATACACAATCATTCTACATGAAATCAATTTATACTTCGGATTCCTTATCACAAAACAAAATTACATACGGTTTTTCCTTGTTAGTATCACCCCATGAAGCCTGGACTTTGCATCTGTTAAGAATATACGAAATCCAGCAAATGGTGGACTTACTTGTGCAGAAGAAAAGTCAGCAGTAACACTCATATTTAATAGTAATGGATTGTTTTGTTTTGTTCCCTGAATATTTCGTTGTTGTTATCTTATCTTAACGTATTATAATTAAATAATAATAATTTTAACTAACTAACTGTATGGCTTATGAAACTCGCAAGATCATCGCCGCAGTAACAAACGTTCGCCATAGGATTCTATCCTGGGCAAGATGAAGGCAGTTTTCATCGCGAACACCTACTTCTCGAAGATCTCTTCTAATATTGTCCTCCCAACGACGTCTCGGATAATAATAATAGAATAATAATGCGTCAGTAGACAGTCTATTCTTCCATAGAATTTCTGGCAAACACCTTCTTCCTTTGGGGAATCCATTGCACATTTTTGAAATATGCATTTTTGGACAGATTAGCTGGCCTGCTTCACAAAAGTTCTTTGCAACTTTTTACTTTTGAGAGTTTGCGTCTCCGGCGGATGATAAAAAGGTCTCAGCTCAAGAAGGTGTGTTCGCTTACCATACAATTGTTCATGGACAAATGTTTTAGGTCAAATGACTGTTTATGTAAACTTGTGAAAAAGTTTTATGAACCTAAATATTCATCAGGAAAAAAACAAAAGTGAGGCGATTGTAGGTAAACGTTTTGGCACCGCTTTCCATAAAGAAGTACACGAAGATTTGAGTTCATATAGTCCAGTGTAGGGATGTCAACGACTCGCTCGACTCGAGTCGCGACTCGGTCAGACTCGAGTCGGTGCTCAGTACCTACTCGAGTCGAGTCGAGTCAGTGGTCAGAACTGCCCGAGTCGAGTCGAAACGCGCTCATTGTGTGCTCGAGTCGAGTCGAGTCGGTGCTCAGTAGCTGCTCGAGTCGGCGCTCACTATATGCTCGTGTCGAGTCGAGTCGGCGCTCACTATGTGCTCTAGTCGAACCGAGTCGCTGCTCAGAGAGACTCACGCTGCGACTCGGTTACAGTGAGTCGAGCTCGAGCGACGACTCGACTCGAGCGTTAGACTCGCCGCTCGAGCCGAGCAAATTGACATCCCTAGTTCAGTGACCCTAAGCACAGACGCATCAAACAAAAAAGCAGAAAAATGTTTTCCTGTATTGGTCCGATATTTTTTTTATCGTTTTCTGGCGTCCATGTGAAAATGATCAGGTTTTCTTCTCTTCCCAACGAGAAATCAGAAGAAACTCACAGTAAAATGCTCGAAGAATTGATAACGGATAAAAATATTGAAGAAAACTTAGCTGCTATGTGTGTTGATAACACAAACACAAATTTTGGAGGTGCTGCCAGGAAAGGAGAGAACAATATATGGCGACATGTTCAAGATAGTTTGGGGGAAGAAAATAATCGGAGTAGGGTGTGGTACTCATATAGTTCTTAAGTGCTTACAAACAGCTGTAGATTGACTACCATTTGACATTGAATGCTTTGCTGTTAAGGTGTATAAATACTTTCACATCTATACAGTACGAACTGAGGAATTGAAGAAAATTTTGTGATTTTACCGGAGTCGAATATTCTAAATCGTTAGAACACGGAAACACCCGATTTCTTGTCTCTTGGTCCAGCCATTACTCGAATACTTAAGATTTTTGAAGGCCTGAAATCATATTTTCTTTTTCAGGAAAAAAAAAATATCCTGTTTTTATTAAACAACTCTTTGAAAATCCATTTGTTGAAGCTGTGGTTGATGTTTGCCATTTCCCAGATTTCAACATTTGAAGACACCATTATGAAGATAGAGAACGAGAATATCCAGTTGCAACTGCAACTGGAGTGACTTGGCGAATCAACGCCCTCAAAAGTGTCATGAAATCTAGAGCGGAAGAAGGATTTATTCCAACCAGCGCAGCGTGAAGACACTGTTAGTTAGTTTACAAGAAGAAGGAGAAATAACTGTTACATGATTTCACCACAACCGGAATCAACTTTTACAATACTTGTGTTGACTACTTGGACAAGGTGGGAAATAAGCTTCGTTGGTGCACAAAAATTACAGTGGATTTTGTTACAAACAGTTCCGTCATGGAGTAATATCCAGAGCAGCCTCTCTTCTTTCGATGTCTACCAAATGAAAGGAAGACTGAACAATGGCAGTGTGTGAAACAGATTGTATCTGAAAACACTACTGAGTTGATAAGACTAAGGCAAAAACTCCAGTTGAAGAAAGATGGAAGCAAATATTTACTAAGCTTAGTAGTGAGGACATTTCGTACGATGTGATTCTAAAAGTGGTTGAATTTGCCATGTGCCTGCCAGGAACAAGTGCTCCAGTGGAAAGAGTATTCTCCATAATGAAACAATTATGGTCTGCCGAAAAATCAAGACTAGAAGTAGAAACCATCAGTTCAGTGTTAATGGTGCGAGTAAATTTTGACTATACCTGTGAACAGTTTTATGAAATGCTTTAAAAACAAAAAAAAAAAAAAAAAATAAGGACGTTTTGAAGAAAATAAGGTTCGCAAAAGTAATCTTGGAATAAAGGACAGGCAGGACTCTCACACGAAGAAAATTGATCG
Organism: Lepisma saccharinum; assembly: GCA_022664845.1. Lineage (NCBI taxonomy): Eukaryota > Metazoa > Arthropoda > Insecta > Zygentoma > Lepismatidae > Lepisma > Lepisma saccharinum. The sequence goes on from JAGDQP010064436.1 coordinate 11,279, forward strand.
AACTTTTAACTGCAGCTATAAACTACCATACCTTTAATACAATACCATAACGAAAATTTGTATTTACAATTTAATTTAGGTATCATTTTAGTTTAAACAGGCCTGTTTCAACTTAGGTTAGGTTACAGTAAAATTAGGTTAAGCAAAATTAATCTGTAATTGAGTTTCTTGAATTGTGTTAGTAATAAATGTATAAATAAGATAACTTTTGGTTTCACTTTACAAACCTTATTTCCAAAAGCATGTAGCCAAACGTAGATCAGTTTTAGTTTTACACATCCTTTCATATAAAGA
>JAGDQP010064437.1:0-11572 GCA_022664845.1 Lepisma saccharinum
TCGACACTGGTTTCGTGCTAGCAGTAAACCTTTAATTGCTTTTAAAATGAGTTGGACTTAAATAAAAAAAGCGAAATGTTGTGCTGAATATTTTTCACTTTCATTGACCGATATTATTACTATCGTTTCTTGTATTGTTTGGTCTTTAAAAAAAGCCCTGGGCAATAATTTACACTTGAAAACAAATTTTCGTTTTAACCGGACATTTCTACATTCGGACACGGGGCTGGTTCCGATTAGTTCGGTTAAGAAAGAGTCTACAATATTGGTCCTGCAGTGAACAGAAACCATTCAAATTATTTGTCTTGTTGCGGGGAGTGCCTTTTGTTAGTCTCAGGTACGTAATTTTACGCGCTTCGGAAATATCGAATATAGTTTCGGAACCCCTTCTCTCTTTTCCGTCATTGGTTGTTTCCGCTGAATTACTTCGGATCTACTGCATTATTTAAATCGAAAGTTTCTACTGTATTTAAAACTAACATGCTATCGCATAACCGAAATATATTATGTAACTGTTTTCTAATGCACCCTTTTTATAAAAGGTACACGTATTAGCAATAAAAAATCTCAGAAAACTGAGATGAGAAAAGGGAATATTATTGTTTGCTAAAATCTGAAAGTTCATGTAGAGTGACCAAATTTAAAGGATCAAAATCCGGGACATCCTTCCCGAAACACATGCTCTCAAAACGATTGGGAATAATTTAGTTTCCGGGGGTGGGGTATATCTAGGAATTCTACACAAACAATATGCACATCAAACGACTCAGTTTGACAAAAGAAAACGATACAGTTATCAATATTGGCCACTTCCGGGTGACTACCTTCGGTTCATAGAGCATAATTTAGTCAGTCGATTGATGTAGATATTGTTTGTGTACAATTGCTGGATATTCCCCACCGCCGGAAACTAAATTATTCCCGTAGTAGTAGTAATAAGAGACCTCAGTACTCACACTCTCACTACTTAGATTTTTGAAATTACTTGAAATTAAAAACAATATCGGAATTTTCAATAGCAGCCCCGATTATGCTTAAAATATGTATAGGATGACCGATATCAGATTTTCAAACGGCTTGATTTGAACAAGAAATTTCAGTGTGTGGACTATGACATCATACTTTACACGTTTTCAAATTTCTTATCTAAATGAAACAGTTTCGAAATTTGAAGTAGTTTATTCGATAGATATTCAAAAGCATAATGGGTGCCGTTTTTCAAATTTTGAGTGCTGTTCGTTTTCCTGATATTTTAAAAAAATCTAAAAACAAGTGGATGGCCTAAGTACTGAGGCTTCTTAAGAATTGTCGTCTCTGAGAAATAGCGTAAGCCCCTGTTTTAATGTTTATTCTAGTATTGTAGGTCGGGAGATGGCCACATTTGGTTGGTGGAAGTGTCTAAGGACGAAACAGCTTGTGTCAACTCTCCTATACAGAGAGGATTGCTTATTCATTGTAATTACAGAATTGAATATATTTTTGTCCTTTTCGTGTGTCTGGCTCAAGCTGGAATAGGATAGTACAAGAGTGGGAAAGATGTCGACCAGGGCATTACCTAAATTACCATCTCAGTATTGTGAAACTTACGGAAACTCTGCAAACCTCAGTCAAGATGTGCGGCCGCAAACTTTGAAGTCCTTTGAACCAACATGTCTACCCATTGTGGACCCAAAGTCCGTGAAGTTACCGCCTAAACCACAAGGACTAGATTTGTATTGTTTTTCAGGTTTTATTCCAGGCATTTGAAGTTTTTATAATGATCTTCACCATAATTGCTTAAAAGTCGTTTGGTTAGATCGTGTTTTTTCTTATTTTGCATTTAAAATAGAAAATGATCGTTTTTGGCAAAACTTTTATTGTTCTACCTAGCGGCAGCTTCTTTCAGGTACGTTTAGTCCCCGTCATGTGTTAATTGTCTTCTAATGTATATGAGGAGGACTGTGGTTGAGTTGGGTAGATGGACTATCGGTGGACTATCTTTGTTGCATATCGTGGGCCACTCAGTGGCTGTAATTTGCTGGTCCCGGTTCTTGTAAGTCAGTCCGTTTAGAACGATTTTTAGCGATTCCATTTAGAAATGTCTAAATGCAAAGGTATTAATTTTAGTACGTCCGGATTCTGTATGGATGGATGTCACACTTTCGTGGGGCTCGATCCACTCGCCAAAGAGAAACGAGCTATGCAGTAATGAATTCCTCCTAGTCGAATTACAGGTACCTAAGTCTGAGTCTGTGCCACCTCCGGTTCAAGAAATATGAGTGTAAAGTCTTCCGTGACGTCACTTTTACAGTAAATCCTACTATCATGTAACATTTCCCACGTAAATAACATGCATTTAATAAAAATGGACAGAAAAATTAAAACCTCTTTCCCATCTTGCCAGAAACTAGCTATTCCTACCGTTGTTAGTTCAAGCGTATCGTTACCATCGTGCAAGTGTTCTTCCCGCTGGGTGACGGAAGGCTGTATAATAGCGAGTATACAAGCATATGAATTTTCAAACTACTTGTTGTGTTTAGGCTGCTATACAAATCAACCAAGTCAGCGTGATCATATTTGTGCTGGTCATCGCAATGGATATATTTTTCCGGACGCCACTCCTGAAGAATTAGCGACACTGTTTGGTACACGTACCAAGTCCGTTTTGCGTGACTTGAAGACGGTGGAAGAATTGTTTATGTTGTAGGTGTAATCTCACGAGTCAGCTCCTGCAGCATTAAGGGAAAAGTTTGATTGGGGGCTTCAACGCATGTTAAAATTGAACTGTGGAGTTTTGGTTGACTTGTTGCTGAAGAAGGATATGGAGGCCCCCTTCAAGACCAAGTGATCCCTTACTAGTTCATTTACATATTTTAGTAATAATTACAGTTTGTTTAGTATGGCTCAGTGTACGAGTTGTGAAGGTGACTTTATTGTGGATCAATGTGTCTTGTTCACCATTAGTTTGTACTTGGAAACGAACCCCATTGAATGTACCAATTGTAATTTACGTAAGCCCCACAATTGTCTGTACGTGTGGAATACGGGTACAGTAATTGCTCAGCATGTATCCAGTCACATGAACGATCCTGAACAGTTTAGTGAATATTACTCCATTTTCACTGCTCAAGGTCATACACATATTATGAAGAGAATTTTTCTAAACGTAGTGCATCACTTCATTAAGGATCCCGAGTGCATTGCTCAATTGATTCCTTTAGTGCTTCAACACCAACAGCATCAGCAACAGATGATTTCACCAGGTGTACGTGTTTTATGTGCAAGGCAGTTTATAATCGATTTTCAAGGTTTTAAGATTTCTGCTAATGAGTATATTGAGTATATTATTCGTGAATTTTGTTTGGTTGCGTGTGATGCAACATTTATATTCCTTTCCCTGGTAAAGTTACCCTGTGAACGTTCAGACTTAGCTGTAGGGTACCAACGTCAAGTGGATTGGCTAACGAATAATTTGCACGGGTTAGAATGGACTACATCCAATGGGTTTAGTGTATCACACGTCCGTCATATTGTTGCTCAATGTTGCGAGAGTGGTTCTACGTTTTATTGCAAAGAAAGTGAAAAGAAGATTGTTTTAAGTAAGATTTTTCAGTTGTCCAATGTATTAAACCTTGAAGATCAAGCATGCCCTGCCTTGCGTACATTACAGTTTAAAGTTGATATTGCGAATTGTACGTATCATCAACCAGTGCAGGAGTATGCTTGCGCATTACGTTCATGTATTCAATTACAATATTGGTTAACGTTCCAATCGTCAAAGGTGGTGGATGCCATATCCACATTACACTTGTAGATTTATTATTAATAAATGTATATACCAACCAGCAAAAAGGTGATTATTATTTTTTGAAATGAAACCCAAAGGATTAGAGGTAACAAAGTTTTTATGACAGTAAACTACTCTACTACAAAGGTGTTACAATTTACATTGTTGTTCCTTTTTTATTTTTTGAACGTACTTCTGAACAAGCTGATCATTCCATGTCGGGTTATTAGTATACAGTTTGGTTTTAATATTTACATTTTGTACTTTAAAGTACAGATATACAAGATAAAACATATCACACAGCAAGGATTCATCAGCTGAGTACTGAATGTCATTAGCATGGTAGACTTTACAATGTCTTTGGATAAAATGAACAAATGGTTTAGACGGAGGTTTTGCAAGCAGATCAAAGTAAACACCCCGTCGTTTCAGCGTTCCTAAGGTTTTCTTGAATAAAATAAAGTCTGGAACAGTGCCCACAGCTCTCCCAAGGAATCTTTTTGAAAGGTGCTCTAAATAAAAGACAGGTGATAATATCAGTTATTCCTTATGAACATGTTAAGATAACGTGAAAATCATTAGACAAACTCTTTTACAGGGTGGCCTCATTTAGTAGTGAAATGAATATGGCTATGAATTATATATAATTAAGTGTGCTTTATCCAAGAGCAGGTGTCATATAAACAAGTTAACAAAGTGCAAATTTGGTCATTGGGACACTCCTACAAGGAAGCTCAACCAGAATTTTTGTTCGTACTAGTGAGCTTGAAATATTAATGAAAGTTTTCGTGCTTTGTTTCCTTTTATGAAAATAAGAAACAAAGCGACTGTAGTGCATTGACTTGAAGGTTTTGGCTTTTAGTTTCGGTAGGGGCACTGGTGTTATTTTAACACGTAACAGCTAAGACGGAATGTTGACGGGTTCGTAGTTAAACGTTACTATTAACTAGATTGAAGATACTGTTGAAGATGCTTCAGTTCTTTTTACTACGTTTGCATTCGTTATTTTTATCTGCTCACTCTCCTTCTCTCTTTACCCATTCTCTCTCTCTCTCTCTCTGACAGACATCCATCGGTTTCAACTTTTCGTTGTGTGTGTTTAAATTTCTCCCTTCAGCATCTTCTGTACACTATTCCATCTCTCTTCTATTCTTTCATTATATCGATATTAATTCATGTATAGCTAGAAAAAGTTTGTACTCACGTTGTTTGCTGATTATCGTTACATGGGATAGATTGAGGGATCGAGAGAGAAGCTTCTCGATAACCGAAACGATTTTACAGTAAGATGATATCATTCGGGTGCAACGTTTACAAAACGAACTATAGGCTATGTCCGACGTGACGTCATTAACTGAACCAAGGTATTAAAATTAGATGATAGGTCAAAATTGGAAAAACCTTAATCCGAATGTGCAAGAAAAAGGAAGGAAGGAAGTTGTTTCAGGGTCGCAATTCGTGAGAGTATTAGCCCTAGTTTGTTTACGGTCAAGGAATGTAAACACAGTAAAATATGTGAATATTTGCTGTAATTATTCCAGTGTTTTTCATAAGTGATATTAAAAACGTCAACAGAAGCGAAGAAAATATTATAGTGTATTACTAAGAGGAATGTTCAATGTGATTAAACTATATTTGTGAATTCATAGGTAGAAATGTGAACGAGATATTTGGCTTAAAACGCTGTCTACCAAAATAGGCTTAACTTTTAATAGTCTCCTCAAGTATTTTAGAAAGGCCATATATTGCCTTAAACAGTAGTTCAATAAACAAGGATCTACGCTGTTCATCTACAATACTCAGGTCTAAAGAACTAATAAGGAAAGGTTCGAAATATGAGCGTATAGAGTTATACGGGAAATCCCAAGCAAAGCTAATATTCAAGGCAAGAGAACAAACTAACGTGTTTATAAGAGACGTGGAATTATTGAACGCTCTTCAGATTCATACTAAAACTAAAAAAATACTAATACAAAAATCATCGGTATTATATGGTATTCCTCTTGATATGTCCACTAATGAAATTCTAGATAACTCTGAATTCTTGTATCGTATCATTAGTGAACGACGACTTAAACAAAAAGTTACAAATATGCAAGGTTCCCTTCGAGATACAAAACTAATCGAATTTATCTTGGAATCACAAAAACTACCAAAATACATTAGTGTTAACCTTGAGAGATTTCATATGAAGCCCAAAGTACGTAAAGTCCTACAAAGCGGGGCATGTTTAGCTTTTCGACACACTTCCGTCAACTGCCACATTATTAAGAAATGTGTTCATTGTGTCCTTCCGATTCATCCGCTACCATGCACAAATCCTCGCAAATGCGTTAATTATAATTCTGCTGAACATTCTTCAAAAAATATCAACTGTAAGCAGGGGTGGATAGGTACTACAACCGGGGCCTGGAAGCACTGTAATACAGGGGCCTCCGATTCCCCACAACTCATTCATAAGAATATTAATACTTTATTATTTATGAACGGCTTTCAAGTCGCAATTTGTGTTCATGTTCATGTTTAAGCTTCCAACGTTTCTTTATTACAATTTTTCAATTTGAAAGTAATACAACAACTTTAAAGACAATGTAAATGACTGAAAACAGTGTAGAATACAAACATAACAGTACAACAGAGATTTTCCTACGAAAGTAGCATCTTTTGAAAAATTTTGCTCTTTGTTGAAAAATGATCTATAATGTTATCATTTTCAAGGTTTACTAAAATGTCCTTTTCAAACGCCATAAGCATAAATGTTTCCAAGTGTTCCTGAACGGTTTACTTCACCTGCTATGGCGTCTTTAATTAACTTGTTACATATGTCCAAAATGTGGTTTACAGTTGTTTTTGACAGCATTGTTATTGTTCCGCCTCCCCGCAGTCATGACTCTTCCTGCTTTTAGCAATTACTTCGTCTAAATGCGTTTTCAGTAATGGGTCGAATTTACTCAACCGAACAATTATTTCCAAGAAGTTTCCGTGATCAACTTCATTTTCTAAAGTGTAAACTGCATCATTGACTTTGCCTCTGTAACTCAAACTCCTTTTGCCAATAAGTTTCACCTCTTCGATAATACAATGCATAATCTGTCTTCTCTTCTCAACCATAGCTCGACGTACCTTTGCACTTCCGACCAGCAGCATTTTCTCAACACCCCTGCCAGCCTTGTAAGCCATATACGACTCTACACTGTTTCTCTGAACAGCACTGCACTCATGTTCTTCAATTCGTTGATATATGTGTTTCTTGTCACTTGATCCTTTCACAAATGTATTTTCCACATTGTTGGTGATAACCATGCATACATTACAGAAAAAAGCCTTGCGATCTATGCAGTAAGACAGCCAAGCTCTGTTTGTCCCATCTTTTCTCGTGTACGCTCTTTCTGCGTTGAATTCTATATCTTGCTTCGGTTGATAGGGATGAAATAAAAAGAACTCTTGTATACCCTCTTCTTTTCGACGTACAAAGAAGTTGGTCACTGGTTCAAAAATTCTGTCAACTGCCTCGTCCGGGTTACTAGTGCGAGCGATTTCCTCAGTAACTTGTGATACAGAAGATTGTTCTTGTTCTTCAATAGGCCGAACTCGTACAGAAGATGGTTCTTGTTCTTAAATGAGAGTAATCTTTTCTTTCTCATCGGTTACACTGGTTATAACACTTGACCCTTCTGACTGATGTTGGGACTCTGCTGGTTTCTTCATAATGTCTGTTAACTTCACACATTTTTCTGCTTATTTTGCCAATTGCTTTTGCTTTTCTGTCGGCGCTTTTCCGCTCCGCTTTGAAATTTCCTCTTCGTTCCCTCCATTTCTTGGTAGTTGACTCACGGATTGGCAATCTCTGTGAACAATATAAATTTTTATAACCATTGAATATAAATGAGATATATAAAAATTTTAAATAATCTACTTTCAATTTTTGGTTTTTCCGCAGGTGGTCCCGGAAGCGTATTTATAAACCCGATAGTGCTACAGTAATTTATCTTATAAATCTACGTAATTGTGTAAAATTATTAATTTCTTGTACTGTACCAGTTAAAGAATCTAGTAGTTGTGCCAACATGACAAAACATGAAACGTCTATTAAATAATAGTGAAAAGTTTGATATTGTATAATTTAGCTACGTATTATTACTGCTTGTTTACAGAGTGAATCTAAAAGAGACTGAATTTATTTCCACGTTAGCTTTAAACTCCAATATTTCTGTAAATTTTAGTAGTCTACAATTATTTTAATATTCTGTCTTTCAAAGAGGGACCCACGTAAAAATTGCTCTTTTTCTGAAGATAATAAGAGATTATAAGCCTAAATATAATATGCACAGAATTTCTTGTGGGGCGTTGGTGCCACTTTAAGGAGGACGGGTGTAAGAAAATTGGTAACAAACTGGCTGACTTAATGTGAGTAGAAGTTTATGTTCTGCTAAGAAAGAGTTAATTTTAGTAATTTTTAAAATATAGCTCCACCAATCTCATATGTTATTTGGCCCACGCTTTGCCAAGTTTCTGTCTAAACCACGACACCAAAAAGTGTATAAACTCTTATTAGGAAATAAACTTTTGGTAGATGACCCCATTTCTCCCTTTCCACTTCATAACAGAATGTCTTAAATTCTTAAATAACCATATATTTCATTCATTATATAAGCTGACAATTTCCTAAGCTCATGGCAGAAACATGCAGTTTTAACTTCCGGTTGCAACAGCTAATGAGAAGCCGAGGATTGGATGAGGTACTGCAGCACTGTCGAGTTTGTACTCGTCCTGGAAATACGACAAAGAAATGTTATATACATGTCTCATCCAGGCTAGTAACCAGAATTATTTTTTGGACATCACTACAAAGAACTTGTGGTCCGTGAACTATGTCAAGTACCCAGATTAGGTGGATTTATGCAAGTCATGTTTGGTCTGTGCTTGGTGGTCGTAAATGGTAATTTGAATGAAACTGAAGGATGCCTACCATGCTTGCGATGCGATAAAAGAACAGGACAGGAAAATAACGTGACCTGTCCTATTAATTGAATTAGCCTGGCTTTCTCTAAGAACTTTTAGAGAGAACAAGCAGTAGATTTTACCCAATTGTTCTGACAGAAACACCACCAAATCTCGTCACATTAATATTCGATCATACGTAACATAACTATTAGGCCGCATTACAATGAAGTGTTCTGGCCCTTAGTCACAAGTACCGCACTCAGTGAATCCAAATGAAACTCGTTGTTCATTGCTTTTTTGTTCTTTGTTTTTCCCTATTTCGTTCTATTTTTCAGCTTTAAAAGTGTCTAATTGCACTTATTAGCAAGACATTAACTTGTACTACATACAGTGACTGAGACTGAGTATTAAGTGAGTCCCACAACCGAGATGTCGGTATGAAAAATTGCCACATATGAAGAGTTTAAAAACTTTTTACTTACCAGTGGGGGTTCATGAAGTCGTCGTACGTAATAGTACAAACATCCAAATCCCACGATACTTTTCATAAAAGTACACACCCCACACAGCAACACACACTACAGCACTATAACACGAACTTTGAATAACTGACTGCAGTCCTGTATCGCGGCCCGGCTATGTGGCTGGCAATTGGTTGAAGACAAATACGCAACACTCAACAATGCCAAAGCCACGGGATCTGTTGACTGAGGCGACGCCGCGGTCATAAATCACGAAAATGATATTATACTTCGATCCCTTTCTGTTGGGTGGCTGAGAAGTCAGAAGTAATTTGAGAGTTTTATTTTTCCTGTGCCAAGAAACTAAACCGCCAAGAATAATATCACCCAACTCCAATTTCGTCTCGCGTCGCTTTATATGCCAAGATAGGAAGCGCGTTGGACTGATTTCACCACTGTTTTTGCTTGCAACTGAATCACAAAACGAGAAATACGAGTTGCATTGCAACATTCTCTAGTATACAAATGCTGTGAAAGTAACAGTCGGTGGCCTAGTATTTTTCTGATAGTCCTGCCCGGGTAAAAATTTTAGTTCAGCCGCTCCTGAACTACTGCGATAATGGTTATTTATTGTCCCATTAACGTATTATTTATTCAATTGATTTTAAAGCGATGATGATGATGATGAGTGTTCAGCCGGGGGACTGGTTTTTGACGTTGCGGTCCTTAGGCAATGTGAACACCGGTGGTTTGCCATTGCCTTCAGTGGATGAGTCCAATGGCGGGATTGTAAAGTATCGAAGAATATTTACATCTAACATAATAATTGTTATTCTCTAATAGTTTTCTTTTATCTTTCCTACGTTCTTCCCTTTTCTCTCTATCCGTTCTTTTTATCGTTACAGGAATTTCGGAGGGAGGGAGGGACATATGCCACCTACCTCCAGTAGCAGATTACCAAATAGGCCCACTAGGCAAGTGCCTAGGGGCGGCAATTCTTGTGGGCGATAAATATTTTTTCCAGAATATCAATAATAATAGCCGGATTTTTTTAAAAAAAACTAATACGAAGGATTTTCCTCTCTGAAATATTCATAGTTTGCAACTCTGTTCTTTATTATAACAATTTACTTAAAGGCCTTATCTACAAACCTTTCTTTAGTGCTATTACCGCCCATACAAATCATTTTATCTTATCTTTATCTGCAAACCTTTCTTACAAAACTTTTAAGGAGGCACAATTTGTTATAACGGCGAAAGCGGAATGTATTGAACGAAAGAAAGACGCCGACAATACGTATCGTTTACATGTTGGTCATCAAGAGAGGTGGCTTGCACATACACATATGAAAACTGGGATAGTGTAATGCAAGCCCCTTCTCATGTGAACGATGATCCTTTTGAGAAGCCACTAGTTCGAAATGAGGCCTTATCCCTTTGAATCTACTAAACAGGCTGGAGACAGCTTTCATCAGTTTTTGGAAGGATATAGTGTAGAGATTCCGGAATGTCACCGTGAAATTACCAAGTGTCAACATAAATTTAACAATATTGCATTATTTATTTAAATCACTTGTAAACTTTATAACTTCTCTTCGTGAAATGTTCGAGTTTTATGAGCAAGGAGAAAACTAGAACACCCCCTTATTCCTGAAGATAAACACCATCCGGCATTACTTTGTTCCTTTCCACATAATCAATCGAAAAAAGAGAAACTAGAGAACAACATTACTGGGTTTAATTTTAGGAAGGCTAATTTCGAACAAATGTATACTGAATTGTCGAGACTAAACTGGAACAAACTTTCCCATTTGAATGACGTAAATGAAGCATTAGGGCAATTCTATGAGATGATATACACTACTATGAGCCTATGTGTTTCCCGTAAGAAATGCAATAGTAATAAATATCCGTCTTGGTTCACTTATAACATAATTCAAAAGATTAAATTTAAGACATATCATCAAAGGAAAATGAAAACTGGTGTAGACGTTGCTTTTCATCGAGATAAATTTCGCATATTAGGTAGAGAACTAAAATCAGAAATTTCTTTAGCATACAAATTTTTCATTGAAAGCTCAGAATACAGTATCAATAAAGACCCGAGGCAATGTTGGAATTTTGTTAAAAGTAAGACAAAACATCTCTCATCCACTTCATTGAAATACAGAGACAAAGAGCTAGAAAGTAACAGGGAAGTATCTAGGTCTTTTGCACATTATTTTCAATCTGTATTTAGAACTGTAACACCCCAGTACAAATCTGAAATTTTGTCAGACAACCCTAGATGTGAACTTTTAAACACGTTGCAAATAAAAGAAATTAAAATGAAAGAAATTGAGGAAGCAATCAAAATGTTAAAACCTAAGGTATCTTGCGGGCCGGACGAAATTCCACCTTA
>JAGDQP010064438.1:0-11572 GCA_022664845.1 Lepisma saccharinum
CCATCACCAAACATTTTCAGTTTGTTGAAACCGTCTCTTCGGGCGAAAAATGACACTGGGTGACATTCCAACTGCTTCTGCAGTGATTCAGTGTGGTTTCCCTGCTTCCAACCTGCCGATAGCTCTCTAGACCATAGATTCAGGTAAATCTTGCTGTTATGGCATTCTTTCTATTCAGCACTTCCCACACTGGCATACATACACTCTTTGTCAATTGCGGGCACACTACTGGGCTTCTTGTTCGACGCTGCAAGTTTTCGCCTTTTCAAGTTTTGTTATGCACGTCTTCTTACGTATTCTCCAGGTGTACTGTACCCATGATACAGTATGGATCTACTGTGTCTGTTACGGGAGAGCTAGCAGATTCCGTTTGCAGAACGTTTCGCTAGTTTCCGTTGTCCTTTTTGCAGTTTCTGCCTTGATCCCCTAATTTTTTGGCCAGTGTAGTTCGTGAGTTGACAATTACTGGGTTAAAATGGGATACTTCTATATCTGAACCTCTCATCCAATCCGGATGGTCTGTACGGGTTTGAGTTTGTCTCGTTTCCCAACGACAGCTAATTTATCTTCGTAGTCCTAGTAGTTCCTTAGTTAAAAGTTACTACGTGGAGGTGATTTCCAATAACTTCGGATTCGCTTGACCAATCTGAATTATCTATACGGGTTTAAACACGCCTCGATGATATATTTCCAACGACAGCTCAACAGCCTTCGTAGCCCTGGTAGTTAGTTACTGAGTTGAAAGTTGTCGACAGACAGACGTAGTGATTGTATACGGCTTTCCAGCACTTGTTGCTGAAGCCTAAATGTTGCATAAAGCTTCCCTGCATGAACTTTGTAGTTTATGCAAAGAGAATTCTGTACAAACTATCACGTAAATATACCTGTACATTCTTTGAAAACATGTGCTACCGCCAGTGCAGCAGCGAGCGTTCAATTTGGATGATCTATATTATCGTTGGTGAAGTTTTGCCGGGATCGTTCTAATAACACCTCGGTAGGCTAGTAGTTCCTGAGTCCAATGTTGTCAACAAACAGACAGACGGATGGACATGGAGGGGATATAGGAGTGTGCATGGTATGCCTTAGATACAGAATAGTTATTTTTTATCTATTAAACTGTTTTGTGCTAGGGTTGTTTGAATGACATTTTATCTATTGGCACGGCTTACTTGAAATACCAATGTGCTTAATTCAGTTTATAAAATTTTCAATATGCTGTTATCTGAAAGTAGTGCCTACCGAGGAAACCTTTTTTTTCTCTCTCTCTCTCTCTCTCTCTCTCTTTTTTTTTTTTTTTTTTCTCTAGGATATGATGCAGCAGTAATCCATACCTATGAACACGTGAATTGGTCCTTTTAATCAGTCAAGAGCAGCATTGTAAACAAATTAATTCATATGGAGCTCGGTAAACGGTATTTTCATTTCAATTGTATATGATTATTTCCTTGTACAAAAGTTGCCAGTAAGTACAATTATTGTCAGATACTGCACATTCATTTATGTCTATAAATCTATATGGTAGAAAAATTCAACTAAAATGTCAATTGTTCATTTTTAATGTAACAGTTATTCAGTCAATGTAAATATTACTTAGAAATAGCAAAACGTTAATGGTATACACACCAATTTCGCAATTTGCGGTATAACATGCATCCGTTTCCATTACAGACATATTTTTATCTATCTCATTTATTGGTTTACTATATCTGCTAATTAAAGCTTCTTTATTAGTTTAAAATTGTAATGGTTTTCTTTCTACTTCAGAATATTATCCTTAATCTGAACCCCAAACTAACAATGTAACACACAATTTGTCTTTAATATTAACATTCTTCTTCTTGCACTGAGTTCGGAAAGCCTGCTTACCAATTCCAAGTGACGGCAACTTTTTAAGTCTATCTCCTTTCGGAATTCTAGAGATGAGACCAAGACAAGACCGAGACTGAAACTGAGACGAGACTGAGGTTTACAATCGAGACAAAGACTAAAACCGAAATTTTCAGATGGAGACGAAATGAAAATCAAGACTGTCTAAAAAATTCACGACGAAAGCGAGTCTAATGTTAGTCTCGTCTCGATACCATCCCTGCAAGTTAGTTCGCTGTGGTGAAGATATTGCTAGGCAGCTGTTGTTTAGCCTCATGATCACCAGGATGTGGTCAGTCAGTACATTGTGGTGTGGATATAGCCAGGCAGTTATTGTTTTACCTTTGGGTCGGAAGGAAGTGGGTGTTTAATTGCGCGTGGTGACACTGTAAGTGAATATTAGGAAAATAGGGAAGAATTGCTGAAATTTGGTCCTTTTTGGCGACCGCCTCATTTATAAGAGACTTTGGCCACTGCGATCCCTCGATCTGACGCCGCACGATTACTACTTATGAGGATTTCTAAAGGACAGAGTATACGCAAACAGATCAAGAACTATAGACCCCTCGAAACCGAAGATCACCACAGTAATTCGGTCAGTGACGTCGGACGTACTGGCAGCCACATTCCGAATATGGAGCTTCAAGTTCAGTGTTTTTTGGATGCGGATGATGGTCACTTCCACCACTTGTTATGATGGCATCACATATCACGCAAAGTAAGGTAAATCTGTTGAAAATTTTTTACAATAGCTTCATTATTGTTAAAGTTATTAACAGAAACCAGGGTTCGACTTAGAGTGGGACACCATGTACAAGAATACAAAAGCAATCGGGATTTTTTGTCAAGAGCTTCAAAATTTGACTGGAATGACCCTATAGCAATCCAAAAGGCAAGGTACCTACCCGTTTTCTCTTCAGGTTTTCCTCCGTCACTTCTTCCATTAGGTGACGTTGGCTTAGTTCCCCTTGCACCTTCACCTTTTGAAGTTGATGGCATATTGCCATCGCCATCATCATTAGATTTCTTAGATTAAAGGCCGGTGACGTTCCAGAAGCTTTAGAACTCTTCTTCATCGAATCCAATTTCTGAAATTTTTACACAAGAGGTAGAAAATTATGGTGTATACTATTTCGGCAATAGATGGTTATTAGATCATGCATAAGAATACTTGATTCGGAGCACCAAATATATCGAGAAAAAAATTATGCAATGTTAATTGAAAACAAACTTTGCATAATGTACAGTACAACAGGAGTACACTTCTACAAAGAAGCGCACAAATTTGATTATAAACTACTGAGTGAAGTAAAAAGTTAGTGAAATTAAGCAAATACATCATAGAAAAAGATAAGTTGCTAATCAAGTAAAATACGTGAAGCCTACAATATGTTCTTTTTAATAGAATGGCGGAAAGTATACCCTGGTAGAAAAAGGAGTTATGATACGTAAACGAAATTCGACAGCAGATATTTAAAATTTAATAAACGTTACAGGGTGATCTCCTCCATTGTGTACGTCGCAGATACGACGTGGCGCATGAGGAACTGCTCCTGAAAATGTGTGATAACTTGTGCTAAAGTATACAGGATACTTCAACAACGACAGTAACATTAAATAGACCTTCGAAGGGGTGAATTCTTGTCTCGTGCGATCAAGGCAATAATGGGTCGAGACGTATATAACGTGTACAAATGTTCCCAACAATAGTATTTGCCAGACCCTGCTACTAGAAGACTGAGGATTCGGTCTGTCGCGGTCCAATGGTGCAAGAGAAGATCTGTGTATGTACAGAATGGACGTATCAAATCGGAGAGCTTTTGTAGCTGTAATTCAAGCCCTATGATGTGAGTGGCCTCCGGCAGGGCGCGGCGTCTTGTGGCGTGTTTGTCACTTATCTCTGCCCACCAGCTCCTGTGATGATACGCTAGAGCCTATTACAGGGCAGAATATAATTTTGTGCTCTCCACCGACAAGAATTGTTTCTGCTTCGGTACTAGTTATGAACATACACAGGTTAGACGGAGGCCTGATGACGTATGTTGACAAGCTACATTCCACGTCGACATACTGAACTGATCCTAGGCATTATTGTAGGGGTGAGAAATTTCTTCTGGTAACAGGATCACCGCCCTATTTGTTCTCTGGAATACAATAACGCTGAATATATACCCCGTTTTGATGCCATTCATAAATTGTATTCATGGAGACTGTTATAAAACGATAACGTTGACTCCATACCACAGCTGTAGCCCCAAATGCTCTTCAAGATGTGAATGCTTTACCCCAGCCTACAAGATCATCAGATTTTCTCTCTTAGAGCATATGTGGGAGATCACCAGATCTTTCTCGAGCATATATATCCGCAATCAACAACAACTATTGCCAATGAACGTTCGAAGCAATAGTCGTGGAACACCATACCATAGGATGATATCCAAAACCTCTTTGATGGAATGCATAAATGTATGCATGTCTGCATTCAACGTGGCATTGACTACAGTGGTTATTGAGGTGGATGACTTTTGACAGGCGATGTCCGCATCCTCCAAGTTGTGACATTGTAACTCGTATCAATGTAATATTTCATGTAGACTAATACAAGTTTGATTCTGTTCGTGGAATTCGTTCTTCGCGTTCGAGTTTAATTTTCCTCATTGCATAATTTACTTCTATGGGAATTCCAGTTTGCTGTGAGTGTTCACCCGCCTTATTAGAAGGTAACCATAAAAGTTCTTACCGTCAAAACAGAAAGATATACAGTAAATGTCACTTACCTTTAGATTAGACCTCATAATAGATAGACTTAGCTCGCTTCCCCATTCTTGTCTGCGCTAAACTAATGGGGTTTTTCTTCAGAGAACGTGATTTTGAATTCATCCGATATGTAGCTCTGGCATAGACGTCATATTCTATTATGAAGTCTATGTCAGAGCTACCTTGCAGACGAATTCAAAATCCCGTGCTCTGAACAGAAACCCATTAGTTTTAGCGCAGACAGAAATTGGAAAGCGTGGTAAGTCTATCTATGCCTTTATCTCTCAAAGAAATCCCCATCGCCATCCAGCAAATTCTGCTAACTTTCTTGCAACTGCACAATGTCCTGGCGGTAAAAGTGGGGAGATTTGGACGCAAAGAAAGCCGTGAGCGCCTGCCGCAAGTTTGCTTCATTGGAAAAGAATTTCACACAACGGTGGTTGTACAGGGAATGAAAGTGGTAATAATCGATTGGCGCAAGGCCCAGGGAGTACGGTGGATGGAACGGTCTCTCCAGCCAAGTCGCTGTTTGGTATCCCCGCTCACCCGCGCCACATGCGGCCTGGTATTATCATCAAAGAGCAGCACAACCTTACGATTCACAATGTTGGTTCCTTCTGCTGCAGTGCCTGTTGCCTACGTTCTAACTGCTGCGAGTACAGCTCCACAGTAATGGGTTTCACCCGGTGGTAGAAGATCGTAGTGCACCACTTAGTGACAAGTCTACCAGATACAGAGCATGATATTGTGTGGCTGTAGAAGTGATCATGTGGTGTGAGACAAAGAGATCCGCAGTGACAACCTATGTCGGGCATTTTTCCTTACTGGTGAGCACTAGATCGAATATAGGTGCTTTGCAGTGCCGTGATATCAACGACAAACACTCGTTGGTTCTTCTTGGCTTTCGACAGTGTGTGGTGTACCCACTTCCTCAACTTGTACGCCTTTCCTATACGGTGCAGGTAAAGTCTGACCGTTTTATCAGAAACCTGGAAGCGTCCAGCAAGCTCACCACAGGTTTGGATGCTGTCCTGCTTTATGGTCGCCTTCAGAACTTGGCCGTCCAGGGGATGTAGGCTCCCACTCCGGATTTCATTACACAGGGATAAATCTTTCGATGCCTGGCGGTGCGTTCATTTACAGTATTATCCCCAAAGGCTTAACGTATTCGGGGACTTCAGTTGGCTGCGGACAAGCACACCTTAGTGATAAAGCAGATATCGATTGAGGTGCGTCGACACCTTCATTTCTCTTTGCCACTACTTGAGTTATGACTGGTGTGGTCTATGACTACTTGAGCTATGACTACCTTGGTCAAGGTCAATGTTTGTGC
The DNA here is from genome assembly GCA_022664845.1 of Lepisma saccharinum. Classification (NCBI taxonomy): domain Eukaryota; kingdom Metazoa; phylum Arthropoda; class Insecta; order Zygentoma; family Lepismatidae; genus Lepisma; species Lepisma saccharinum. Next base: position 5,960 of record JAGDQP010064438.1, read on the forward strand.
TCCCACCCGGTTTCTTTTCCAGCACTTGAGCCACTTACTTCCGTATCAGTGATCACGTCTTCCCATGTGATGTCGAAAACGGGAAGAACATTTTTGGCTAATTTGTATTCTTAATTAGCAATTTATGTACTATCTCTCAAATCATGTGTACAGGATGTTTCAGAACAAAGTGCATTACTTTCGGGAGGTGATTCCTAGCACCGAAACAAGTAAAAAGCATCTATGAACATGGGTGCTATTCCGCTTCGTTTTGAAGATACAGTGTGTCCAACTTGGAGTCCAAAGTTAACCCCTAACAAATTCAGCAATGTGGAAAAATGAATAATGCTCACGATGCATTGAATGAAAATTTCGTTTGCGGAAATTTATATCTAACAACATGGTGGGTATCAGGAGTGAAGACACGTCGTCACCGAGTTGTCAGTTTTGCCAAACTGGTATAACGTTTATTTTTTCAAATGACACTATGTCGTATTATTGGTTGTATGGCATCCCCTGGTGATGATAAACAACATACGTAAAGCATACACCTCAGTGTTGCAAACTATCGATAAGGTAGAACATTGTTCGCGGTTTTATTCAAATACTTGCGTAACGAAGCGGAATTTCACCCATGTTCATATGAACTTTTTCACTTGTCTCGATGTCAGCAACCACCTCCCGGAAGTAATGAATTTAGTTCTGAAACATCCTGTATTCTATAACCCATTCAAAAGTACTTCACCTAGTTACGAATATATTGAAGCATGATCTGCTCCAGAAGTCTCAATTTCTGGTTCTCTTTGTAGTAAAATACGTTGTGCGTCATAAAGGAAGGAACAAATTAACATTAAGCAGCACAATAAAATTTATCAAACACTGATTCTCGAATGATACTTGTAACTTAATAAGTTCTTCATGTACGCCATATGGGGGGTTTTGACTGACAAGTGGTGTAAGTCCCAAAATACGGAAAATGGACTAACAATATTGCCGAAAACTAGATCTATAAAATCACCAAGTGGTGTGGGTACTAGTTATGTAGTTCGGCCACAGAATGAGTTGAAAGTTATTTCACTACACGAAATGGCTGAGCAGTTTCAATTTTGAATCTGGTCTCCCTAGTATGGACTTACATCACTTGTCAGCCAAACCTCCCATATAGTAATGAATAACAACAAATGTAAGATAGATTCGGACAATTATTTTACGAAACAGTTAAAGATACTTACGCCATCCTTTATTTTTCTTTTAATTTCTGAGGGATGTAGTGTAAAGTAAGGTAATTTGGCAGTAGATGTAATTTGGCAGTATTTTATAAAATTGCTGATTAGAACCCTAGTGCTGTATAGTGTTCCACACTTGACACAAAAGATAAAGTTATATGAGGTCTGTCTGAAAAGAAACTGAACTGGGTCTATCGTATGGGTTATGGGAGAACTAGGGATAAGGTTATTATGTAATCAAGTAATATGATGTCTTGGTAGTATGGGACTGTAATCTCAGCTTCTTGCAACCATTAGATTTTTTAAACCATGCTTTTGTTTACAGCTTTGTGTTTGCAGGTCGTTGACCTGTGAGAACTGAGGAACAAATCATGAATATCGACCAACGATTGAACATGAAATGTTTTTTCCGTTTGGGGAAAAGCCCGTCAGAAACATTTCAAATGCCTCGGCAGGTGTATGGAGATAATACCATGCCACGCACACATCTGCTTGAGTGGCACACGAAGTTCAAATAGACATCCAAGGTTAATGCCAAAGAGACATTAATATCCAAGGTTTCTTAGCACAAAATATGGTTATTTTGTGTAACTTATATTTAGAGTTATATATAAATTATTACATCGTTTATTAATGTTTTTATTTGATTGTCACTTACATCCGTTGGCTTCACGGGTCGACATTTGAAATTTGAGTTTTACATTTCGAGATGCATTGTTTCCAATTTGCAGTGTACGACTTTCTGTTTTCTGTTCTGTTTTGCTTTTTATAAATAATAGCAATGGCATCTTACATTAATGTGCAGGTCTAGACTGAATACATGTTTATCGGAAGATACTAACGTAACCCAAACATCTCTTATACACCGTTATCTTTCAAAGACAAAGGAAAATTCTGACGGATTTTGTCATTCTCAGCACAGACGATTTCCATATTCATTCTAGCATTTTCTAAAACAATACATAGCAGAAGTTTTGTTTTTAATAGCATGCTTAAATACACCAAAACTAGATTAATTTAGAATAAACGTACCGTTTGGTCCAGTCTGGTAAGCAATACGTAAGGATTTAATTTAATCCCTGCATTGTTTCCGTGCCCAGAAGAATCATCCAATTGTTTTCTTTCATATATGGATGCCGCTTCTCCTTTCTTCTGCGCACGTCCTACGAGAAAGAAAAAATATTTGAATATATGAAGATTAAATTCATATGAGTGGAATTAATTATCTATCAGGGATATAATGCTAAATCTTGGGTGGGTATAGGCTTCGCTTGTTGTAACGAAACCTTTCGTTTACTACCTCACATACCTGCGTATTTAATAAATATTAGGTAGGTACACGATAATGCCTAAATAATTGATGTGATTATAGCAGTATACCCTCGTATACGCTCCATAATATCCCTGATCGATCTATCTATCTATGATATTTTCCATATCAAAACTTTGCTTTTCTATACTTAAGATAAAATAAAATAATAGCCGAGCAAAGCAAATACATTTTATTTAAAAACTAAAAACTTGTAACAGTTTTGCCAACTAACTAACAAGAATAGGAATAAGAAAATGTTGGAAGCCAGGGCCCCCGGAAAGTCCCGCCCTTTGGTGTGATCGGTCTCCAACTTCTACTAGCGACCTCCGCATGCATACATGCAACTACAGCCCTTGTCGCAGGTGTGGATGCTACGATTTCCATCTCGCGAGGACATTTACCGCGTGTTGGTTTGTGGATAACAGAAGAAAGAAGGTGAAACAAGAAGACAGGAAGCGTGAGAAGAGTTCTCTTGCTAGAGGGGGGAAAGCAACATATGCAGTGTTGTATAGTACTGGAATTCTTCCATCGAATTTGATCTAACATAAACTAATGTAAAGCTAACACAAATCGCTGAATTACGTCACTCTTTACTGCGTCTGCTACAGAAACTCGACCATCGAAATTTATCTAACGTAAACTAAGATCAAACTATTAAAATCACTGGATTGTGTGTCTGTTGACTTCCTATAGTACTGTAATTGAATCAATAGATGCAGAAACAACATCAGTCCATGGACTCATGTGGTTTATACATCTTAGGAAATGTGGTTGCAGTTGTCTGTCAATGCTCGTAAAGCTGCCACACACACGCATTCGATGTTTATTTGTTTAGATGGAGAAACTTGCATTTGATGTTTTTTGAACATCAATGAGGAAAGAAAATTATGACTACGAAGAAATCTCAATGTAAAAATTAAGACTCCGCCATTCAACAATACCGCAAAACTTTCAGCTGTTGTGGAACTTGTAATACACAAAAGGAGAAGTAAGAAATTTTACACGAAAATGTAAAATATAAAACAAGATGTGTACAGAAAATGGACGTGTGTTAAGTTTGTATTTCGATTATATGCAAAATCTTCAACTGCCAAAGATACCTGTTCCGCAAGTGGTTTATTTGCGGCAACCCATAATCAATGCATCACTAATCACTCAACTCACTCACTAATCTGTTCAATAACAAATCGCCTGAAGGAACTGCCACAAAAGGAACAAACGAGGTTTGTTCTTTCGTGGTAAATTACTTCCAAACAGAAATGCCTGCATCAGTTACAGAATTGCACTTGTTTTCGGATGGATGTCCTGCACAAAATAAGAACAACACAATTGTCAGGTTGAGGAACTGCCTTGTAACAGGAGGAAGGTTTTAAGATGTTTTTAGGAATACTACCCAGTACGCGGCCTTTCATTTCTACCGTGTGACCGTACATTTTCTACTGTGAAATGGTTAATAAGAAAGAAAGACAGTATATCCATTACATGAGTATGTAGAACCTACATGATTTCATCCTTGAACAAACAAAGCAATCAGGTACAACTTGTTAACAGAGAAGAAATTCTGGACTTTAAGAATTGGTGGCCCAAATTCTACAAACAATCCTGTCTGTCCGATGACAGTGTGTAAACATCTGACGGGAAAAACAGGAAAGCAACTCTGTGGCACAATATATGAGCATCCACAACAGTAGTAACATTACGTGGAAGGTTGAATGTGCTGAACTGATTTATGCCCTTGTGAAATACCTATTTTCACGACGAAAGTCAACGCGTTTACATGCGATTTTGCATACAGAAAAAAGCTTACAAAATGAAGTTACCAATCAATGTTCTGAAATTACAAGATATTGGCAAACTCATTATATATCTTCGAGAATAACATAAGGATTTCTATAAGGAACTGGTTCAATGGCTTTCTACTGATGTGATCGCCAGCAAGTAATGAAATATGCATTATTGAAAGCTGTTCTATGAAACCTAACCAAACACGTGATTGTTGTGTTGTCATGTGCCAGAATATTACAGTAGTCTTCAGTTTCTCTGTAGCTTCTTATTTCATCCCATTGGTAAAACTTTATGTTTAATTTTACACAAGAAAGGAATGTCCAACAATTATCAACATATTATTTTCTTATGTACCAAACACGATTGCCTCATTTCTCTTGCAAAATAGGACAGCCTGTAGTATTAAACTGCATGACTACTCCCATCTTGCAGTAACAACATAAAGCCATGATCTCAAACATCGCGCTGTAGCGCCCTATATAAGTGCTATCACCATGAGTATTATGTCGATTATATGCCACAATGGGAGCTGTACATAGAATTCAGTAGTATAACTATTATTTCTCACATTGATAATAAACAGTTTTTTCCTTTTCCTATAAAATTTACTTTTGTGGACTTATGTTGTTTATACACCTACCGATTCAATTCTACCGTTGAAATTGATCTAATAGAAATTAAGAAAAATTATTAAGATCAGCAAATTATTTGTTTGTTGATTTTCTATAGTACTGGAATCCTGGCGTCAACATTGATCTAACATAAACTAACATAAATCGCAAATGTCTGATTTTTTTTTTTTTTTTTTTACTTTGCACAGTACTGGAATTCTACGTTGGCAGATTCATTAATAAGGGCTAATAGGGAAGCTCTTTGACTGGTCTGCTAATTATAGGTGGCAAAGTGTTGGGTTGACAACGCCGAACCTCATCAGAACCATGGCAAAAAAAAGTCAATTTTTGTTGCGATATTGAGTAGAGAGACGTACGCGGACGACAACAATTGAGACGACAACAGCTCTAATGAAGTGTTACCAAAGATTTTGATCCCTGGGATAATGAGTCTGCCGCCAGGTGATAAATGATGTGTCGATGGGTACTTTATGGTAAAGCTAAAGAAAAAGAAATGATACACAAATATGTACCTGTAAAAGTTCACCTTGTTCTGGTCATCACCTGAAATCGAATTCTGAACACTTTCAACTTTCCTGACTACGTCTTATTACTTATAAGTACAAGGCTACTTTCATGGCAAAGGATAGATAACTCGTCACTTTTACTATAGAATTTATTTAAATGAAAATAAAAATAC
>JAGDQP010064439.1:491-11572 GCA_022664845.1 Lepisma saccharinum
CACACACACACACACACACACACACACACACACACACACACACACACGCAGGGAGAGAGTGTTTCTATTTTGATGGTGTCCTGGTGTCCATAATCTACATTCTCTTTCTTTCCTCTTTTGCCTTCCCACCATTCGTTCCAATGTGTTTTTCACTACAAGCTCTTCTCAGACAATTATCCAACAAATGTTTGTTTGTGTGGGTGGGTGTGATACACATTAGTCATTTTCAGTCATTTTTTTAAAATTGCATATTAATTCTCCTTAGGTATATCTATGAAGGAAATATGTACGTTTAAAACCTTTTTCAGTGTAAGAAAACAATAATTAGTTGACGCAAAAAGTGAACATTTTAATATTTTTCATCAGTGCATGGAATTTATGGAATTTACTGAACTTATAGTTAACTGCCAAATTTACACTGGATGAAATGACTTGATTGGATTTTACACTACATAAAACGGCATTAAGAGTCCCTCCCTCTACACATACACACACACACACACTTAAAAATCTATAAATACCACACTGGATATATTGTATAATTCAATACCAATTTAGACCTAAATAAGATGATTAAAAAAAAAACAGCAACAAAGATTTCTACTTTTTATTTGTAGGTCAGACTAGAATTTTCTATATTATTTTTATAGTAAGAAGTAAGTCGGACAACGATTAGCGTTCTGTCGTTTTCGATGTAAGCTACTGGTGGTATAATTTCGAAATAACACCGCATTGCCTACAAGCAATAAATTAAATTTTTAGATGATGTGGTCTTCCCTTTGTTACAACGTTGTTGATAGTGAAGACTTCTAAAAGGTTTTAAAAACAAAAAAATACTGTGTTACATAACCAAAAAACAATAAAATAACTACTTGAAACTTGTTCTAAAAAATTAAAAAATCGTTTAAAACTCGACAAAATGCAATTTCTAACATACACTGTGACTCCTTCCCCCACCGCATGTTTATAGAAGAAACTTACCATGGTACACTTCATTTCAGGTCCAAGAATCCATAACAATAAAGTTCTTGCAAAATAAATATTAATTATACTAAATATTTCAAGACAATTGAGGATATTAGTTTATCTTCACTGCAAAAAACTGGGAGGGCCCAGGCCCCCCTGGCCCCGGCCTAGAACCGCCTCTGCATTCAGCCACGTAAAATTATTCATCTACCTGCCGCTCTTAGTCTGCTTGGTTTGTGTTATCCTAGTACCAGTACTGGGGATCGTGAACTTGTGGCCTGGAACCGTGATCCATGCCCAGCTCTCCCGCATTATCTTTTTCCGAGATTGTACAAAATTGGGAAAGTACACAAACGGCTAACCGTAAACCTTGTCCATATTTGGTCATATTTTGCGGACAGTAATGCGGCCATAGCGTGACATGTCATAGTCAGAAGCGGATTCCTACCTCCCCTTGTTTAGCGAATATAAAACCGAATACACCCTCAACCGGCCTTCTTTGGTGCTCCCGAATCTTGCCCGTCAACTAGAAGACCGTCACTACGATTCCTGATATGAATTTATAACAGGTTAGTTAATTCTCTAATTTTAATTTTGTGAAGTGTCATTGTCCAACTCCTCCTCAACTTATCATGTCTTATTATTTTGAAATTCTATATAAACTGTAAAGAACGCCTGTTGCAGACTTGGCATCCCGATTTAGGTAGTTACCTTGCAAACAGTTCATTCGTTGATTCATTTGAAAATGTTCAGTTTTTCTGATTACAAACAGTAAAGCTCTTCAAACCATGATTACAACCTTAGGTGTAGGACATGCTCTGAAACTTGCTATAGTGTAGGATATCTTTTAATTATGTAAATATTTTTCCATCCTTTACTTTGTAAATTGTTCATTGTTGATTCTTTAATTTTATATTATAAAACTGTAAAATATATTTGTGCCTCCTCTTCTTATTCCGATAGTTGGTAAGTTTCCTGATTTTACCCGATTTGCAGGCTAAAAGGTGAGAAGAACGAGAGCTTCATCTCCAACCACCGTACCTCAAAGCGGTTACTCTTCTGATGCGTATTCGAGAATGTAAGGCTTCCCCATACGCACCAATAGTGATCACTAGAAGTCCAGTGTAGCATATAAATAGTGGTCCTTATGTAAGAACATATTTAAAAAAAAGTAAGGTAAACAAATAAAGAATGAAATCAACGTTGGTGAATCTATGTATCTTCGAGGAGGATTTTTTTTTAGATCAAGTGATTTCAGCGTCACAGTGTTACCCTAAGTAAATTTGTATCGCACCTATCACATTTGAATTTCGAGTTTTTATTTATGATCTTAAGGCATCTGGGCTCAGACCGAGATAGAGGAATGCATAGGTATCGACCAGGGCCTAAGTTGAAGGTACCATCCCGGAATATTCTGGTATGACTGAGGAAAAACCATAAAGAAAATACTCAAAATCAGTCAGGATCGTCGGCCGCTGGGATAGAGCCTACGACCTCCCGAATGCTAAGCCAACGCTAGCGTAATCACTGCTCACCAGCGAATGAAACTTATTAAAGGCGATAAATATTTTCCACTCAAGAAAACATATGTCACCTTAAAATTAAAAAAAAGAAAAGAAAAGTATACACCAACTGTGGATATATCATTGAGAAAGACGTAGTGCACTGAGAGGGAAAATTTACCATACACAAAATTCGTATATCTATTAAAACACCTAGAATGAATAGGATCCTTTCAGTCTGTTCTACTGCCATCTGTCGTTTCGAGATAAAACCAATACTTTTTTTCTCTCATACTATTGCAATGGTGATTGATCCTCGGTGATTCTCCTTTTCATTCGACAAAGAAAAGGACAAATTGAGTTGGATTTCAATTTTTGGCTCCTCTGAAGCACGAATTTCTTTCTCCAAAGTTAAAATGGAAGAAAAATGTGAAGGAAATACAAAACCTAGAGCAACAATTTGGATGTTAGACGTAAATTGGTTCTTTCTCAGCTACGGGATATGGATTGAAAGGCATTTATCAAGGCTATTTCGAAAGTTTGTATGTATTCATTAAATTAATTGCCACAAAAGTTATGTTTCATGTGAGTAAAATAATATAACAACTGAAGGCCACAGGAAAAAAACGAGTATTGTCCATATTTGCGTAAATTGAGATAGGAGCACCATCTGTTTGCTCTTTGAAGAACTTTTTTAACAAACTATTGTTTATGATAAAATATGTATAGTCCGTATATTATAAGCAAATCTGTATTTGATGTGATGGTTGATCGGAGCCGGATTAACGGGGGAACTAAAGGGGCTAAAGCCCAGGACCCCTACTCGTTCAGAGGCCCTGTCAAAGGTAAATCAGTTACCATTACGGCTACAGGGAAATATATAATAGGGGCCCCAACTGGGTCTATAGTCCAGGGCCCCCAAAATAGCTTAATGCAGCACTGATGCTGACTATGAACTTAACCAAGAAAATTAACAAAGTTTGTACGTTTCACTGCTAAACAGTGAGTCTCAATATCAACTAAATGCTTTAATTATATTTTCAGAGACTATGCTTTTATTTATTTTATTATTTTGCCGTATAACTAGAGTTGTGGAGCTTGTTTCCAAAATGAACTAAATCCAACTTAACAAATTGTTGAGGAAATGGAAAAATTAAAGGCATGAAGAGTTCATAAAATTAAAGTGACTTTCATTATTATTTGTGACTTTGATTTTGACTTTGTTTAATCAAAATATGTTAGGAACGAATAAACAAAGTCACTTTAATTTTATGACTTTACATGCTTTTTTTTTCATTTCCTCCACAATTTATTGAGAAGTATTTGGCACGTACCACTTCGAGGCAAGCTACACAATTAAGTTATAACTTACTATATTACTTCTATATAACATATATATTACTTCTTTCCATATACTGTGCCCTTGAAATACTCGTACCAACTTCGGGAGCTGATTATTTGCATCAGAACTATGGGGGGGGGGGAAATCCTTTGAAGGAGTGTTCGAGGTATGCCTGGTTTCTGATCTACAGGCACTCAAAGTTACAGCAGCATCGTCACAAATAACGTCATATGTCGACCAGTAATGACGTAAGCGAGGTCGGCTTAGGATATTACAATCAAAGTAATACCCAATACATCTATTAAATTTTGTTCGTGATTAACGAATGCAATTCAAAGGCGATTTCTATGCTTACCTTATTAAGCCATTGAATTCTTTGACAATAACATCCTTTCTGTATGGCACTACTTCAATCATATACATTACATGGGCGGATTTATGGGGGAGCATTATTAAAAACTTTTTTCTTTAAATTATTTTTTTGAGTTATTTCGGTGTTGGTATACATTTTTAAGCTAAATGTTTTGTGACCCAAATCCTAACGTGTTCTGCAACCAGCTAAACCTAGGCTACATGCAGAATAGTATTTATTTTAGGATAAAGTTGCCCATATTTATAAATATTAAAATTGCTTTTAAAATATATTATAAATATACGAATTTCATCATTCTATGACGTCCGGAAATGAGTTAAATTAACGTTGCAAGATTTGAGGACACCACGAACCATTGTGAACTAAAGAAAAGAATGTATAAACAGTCAACTTCAAGGTTTCAGGAAAAGAAGCCTCATCAAGAGAAATTTGAACAAGGGTTCTTTAGTTTCAGGTCCTCCATCTTACTGACAGGACTAAATTGCCGCTGCAGAAATCAGTACATCAACACAGTATAGAGAGGCAGAAATACGTTGACCAAACCCCGAATAAATAACCAAAGCTACTTCCACGGTTAACACCATGTTTTAATAACTGTTTCTATTTGTCAAGAAGAGATCGCAATCCCCATTCGCTGAGAATATTTCCCATTTCTTTAAAATACGTAATTAAAATGGCGGCAGTAAACATTTGATCAAAGCTGCATGTTTGATTACGATAAGAAACCGTGTCCTCTTTCTGCGCATATGCGAAAATCACACTGCAAGGAAAAAATGCGGAACTCCAACAATGAAAAAAAAAATATTTCGGTGTTCTAGGGCGACACGTTGCAGACATAGCAGGAACATATATCTGAAACTTTACTAGATACCTATCAAACAATGTTTCCAAAATTATTTACAGTGCTAAACATACTGTCGTCGTTAAGTGTTGTGATGAATTATAAGTATTCACAGTTATGTATAAAGGACAAGCACGTATCCAGAATTTGGATTTCGGAGGGGTCCACGGGTTTCCAGAGGGTCCAAGTAGTGTTTGGGCATAAAATGTATATTAAATCTATATATAATATATATGTATATAAACAGAAGTCCTGACTGACATATCAACGCCAAGGCCAAACGGTTTAAGCTAGAAACACAAAATTTATAGAGTACATAGGTTTCATGACGTAAGGTACCACTAAGGAAGGATTTTTGGACATTAGGCTTCGAAAGGGGTGAAATGGGGTTGCAATTATTTTAATATGTAATGCCCATTTCTCGGGATCTCTTAAGCCTACAAAGAAGAAAGTTTGTATTTACGCTTTCCTTTTAAAATAATTACACACATGTTTCACCGTTTTTTGATATTGGCCCTAGGAGGAGAGAAATCAGGCTGTTTTTTTTAATCTATATAGGAATAATAAGTAGAAGAAGAAGAAAACGCAGTACCAATTCCTTAAATCTATGCGAGCGAAGCCGCGGACAACAGCTAGTCTATTATATAATTAAACCTGAAGTTATACTAATTAATACTTCCTAAAACACTGAATTTGCAGACACCCCGGACCCACCCCCTATATACGTCCCTGATAAAGGACCGTGACCCCAGCTTTTCATTCGTCCTCAGAAGCACACGTGTAACATTCGGCGTCGCCTTTCTCTCCTCTTTCTTCGGGTATTACCAGCAGACCAATCACTTTCACCGATTTTTTTTTTTTTTTACTTTGAAAGTCCTTTGCAAGCTTGAAACAATGGATCAGCACCTAACTTTAATGAACCAAAAAGTCTTGGTTCATTAATACAAAGAGATCTGGTACAATATTGCTTGGTACGGTATTGGTACGATACTGTACCAATACTGTACAAAGAGACTTGGTACAGTATTGGTACAATACCAAAGAGACTTGGTACAATATTGCTGTTACTTATTGACATTTTTTGGATAAAAGTATCTCGATATTTTTTCACATTTTTTTTTTCGAGGCTTCGAAGTTGATTGAGTTATTATTAATGTCCTAAACGAGTTGGTGAGATTCTAATCACGGGATCCACAGTATTGGAACCACTCTGTTCAATAGGCTTCCACTGGAATCGAACCCTAACCACGCGCACATAAAGCGCGCTTACTTCTTGGCCATCCCGATATCTCGAGACTTAATGACCTTTTCAGAATAAGCCACAATGTGGAACGCGGCTTCGATCCCGCGTCTTTAGTTATCACCAGCTCGCAGATTCTCTGATTGTAGAGGATCAACATCCGCTTTATGTATTTCATGTGTATGTACGGGTTCTCTTTTAGTGTGGGTGTCAATTTACCATGTTCGTTTACTATCTAGAAACATAAGCTTTGTTTGAGTGTGGATTTGCACAGTATGTGCACATTATATGTTCGTTGTGTGTACATTTGGAGTCAATATGTATATATATATAAGAAAAGGTCTGGATGTGTACATTACAAAACCACTTTTTCCACATATAGTGGATTGAGGTGAAATGTCACACATTCTGGTCTAGGAGCCATTGTGAAGTACTTAACAAAAACAGAACAGCAAAATTTCGCACAAAAATATTTTGAATATTCATGCTCATACTGACGGAAGTACATCAAGCTAAAGGTATACATACAACTGATATACGGGCCTTTAAACTGATCTGTCTTAAAAATAGGAATTTTCCCCATAACATCAGTGTAAGATGCTCTCTCATTTTGGGGGAGATACTAATACATCATAACTACGATATATGACAATAACAAGGAAATTAGAATGTGAAACTTCATGTCTACGTTGTAAAATACATGAACAAGTGTGGATATATTTCCACCACTTCAGAAAATATTTGTTACAATATCCATCTTAATTACATCTGCTTGAAAACGCAGATTTTTTCCCCCTTATGTGATCATGGAATAGACACCAATTAAATGCAGAAATGACTTGTGTCACATAAAAAAAAATAGTTATTTAACGTATAGTATATATATTCTATGAAACATGTAACGAGTAACCGCAGCAGATTCGTGTTCACTAGGTCCTGGGTTCGATCCCCGCGGCGGCCATCTTGACTGGAGTTTATCTAGGGTTATTCTTAGTCACACAAAGTTAATGCTGGGACGGTGCCTTCAAAACTAGGCCCTGGGTGAATTCTTTCTCATATCCTCACCCCACCCCTATTCCGGTCTCAGCCATAGTTACCTAAAGGCCATAAATTACTTTAAAATTCTATTGAATACGTACGTGGACTACCAATTAGAAATGTTCTTGTATAAGTACATTCTGTTGAGGAAGAATAGTCCAAAGAAATGAGTGTCTTACCTGAAAACAATGAAAACTGTCTTATTTAATGCAATATATTTACGCGGTAGGCATCTATCCCCAATCTTCGGGACAAGACTCCACATTCCTTATTTTCCTCCACACACACATGTATTCTTTGTGATACAGCCTAAACAAGTACTTGACAGTAAAAACTACCCTATTCAAGTGCTATTCTATCATTTAATTTAGCCAGATCCTAAACTATTTACTGACTAGAGAAAAATTATATTTTTAGAGTTGAAATAGGTCATTCGGGCCAATTTTTGGACCCGGTCTGTGTTTGAGACCCGGCCTGACTCAGCGACCCGAAGGACAAAGCAGAGTTTTTAATCATTTCCTTTGTGTTTAATTGAACAGTGTTTCAGGGCTGATCGGGATCGGAGATGTTACCCCTAATAACACAAAAAATACGACACCGAAAATGTCCAGTACAATATAGTTCCCAGACCGGGTCAATCGGGTCAAGTATCGGACCGGGTCTCCGGGTCACCTATGTTTCGATCATACCAGGTCAGCGAAAGTGACCCAGTTTCATCTCTTTTGTAAATATAAATTTTCGGGACGAGTAGAAGTCGAATAAGTTTTATATATTTTTTGAAAACTCTAAATGTATTTTTGTTTCTTCATAAAGTACAGACATGAAAAAAAATTGTTTTTTCTCGGTATTACGTACAATATACCTTATTTTTTGAATTGAATTGAATTGAAATGGTCTTTATTGAAGCGGGCGAGGTTTAGCCTATGGCTTCTCTGCCACCTAACCCTTGTCAAAATAAGAGTATGGTTACTAACTAACTAACTAACTAACTCTATGGCTTATGGAACTCGCAAGTTCATCGCCGCAGTATCAAATGTTTGCCATTGTTACAATAATACAAAAAGAATAATGCACATTATCCACTAGTAAGGGCAATACAACAATAATAGGATTACATTTGGATTTATTTTAAGGCCTTTAGGCAACTATGGCTCAGGCCGTATGGATGATGACGGGATGAATTGGTGGAATGAAGAAAGTGAGAGGAAACAGGAGCACCCGAGAAAACCCACGCACACGGTGTTTGTCCACCACAAAGCCCACACCGTGTGCGTGGGTTTTCTCGGGGTGCTGAGCAGGGATCAGGGGAGCATGAGCAGGGATCAATCCGACAACCCCTAGCACCAGAGGTGAGCGCTCTACCAACTGAGCCACCGTGGCCCCAATATGATTACATGAAATATACAATGTTAGTATATTGCTGGAGTTCCATATTTTTATTTCAATTGCATACTATAATCAATACTATACCCCGTACACAAATTATAATAGGCATTTCCGTATGCACTATTACGTGGGGAAAAAGGCTAATAATCAGTTATCGCTTTCCGAAATTCATTTTTAAAAAAGTGGAACTGTTACACTTACACACTGACAAGAAATATTATATTATTCCCTGCAAAATGTTTCGTCCTAGCAGAACAACTACAGACGAATGACGAGTGATTAAGATGTGTGTTTTTTTTTCTGTTTCTAAAATGAAGTTCGAAAATTGCGTTTGGTCAGTTCGTTATTTTATGATTGGGGTTACTGTGCGACATCCTTCACATTTACGACAAAGTTTCAGAATTATTTTCAAATAGAGCCAGTCGGGTGAAGTGCAAAATGTATAAAACATCGCTACGAAGTTTATATCGCAAAAATTAAAACCACGATATTCATCGAAAAAGGTGGATGCACCTGAGTTTCATTCATAAAGTTATCAGTTATTTTGTTCAACGTAGGCCTATACTTTGCAGCAACAAACTACTCAGTGATTCCGCCAGACATCCCCTGTGAGGGTATCACCTCCAATTCCTCGAGAGCACCCCCAACTTTAAATATTTTACAGTCAAAATTCGATAAAAACCGTGCAAAATCTACTTACACTCACCCAATTTCGATTTTACACCCCCAAACTGAAAATCCTGGCGGAATCCCTTAAACTACAACTAGTGGAAACGTGTAAAGATTCCATTGTTGACTGTGGTGAAGCCACATAAACAGTCAAAGTTAATAAAATACATACAACAGTTGTTTGTGTACGCTGCGCAACGTACTACGCATGCATACAAGCGCTATGCAAAATAGTTCTTCTGTTTTTAGCACATTTTGCAGAAACAAGAATCTTCAAGTTTTGCTGTACAATTCTATTTTCAGAGCTTCAACTTTAGTTATAGTACCACTGGGGACTGAAAATATCACAATCTTTATTTTCATCATAAACTAACTTATTGTTGCAAGATTCATTCACTTCTATTAGCTGCAATTCTGTGTCGGTCATCAAAACAAAAGTGGCTAAAGAAAATAACAACGAAGATTCGTTGCCAATAAAAAAAAACCGGCAATCAATATTTCGATTCTATTAATTTTCCCGCATGAATGTCGGAGCGCATTTTTAAATTTACCGCCTTGGCCTGACGTTGTTTCCTGAGGACGTCGTTCATGTTTTAACGGCGCTATACTCCAGAATCTGATTTTTGGTCATGTTTACTGCCGTCTGCGCACAGTAGGGTTTACCTGGTACGCATGTTTTCGTTTTTCCACTGCTAGATGGCAATGCTATAGTAGGATTTAAAACAAAACACAACATTTCGGCGGTTTCTTTTTCTGGCTGTTTTTTTATTAGAAAAAAGAGAGCAAAATCTCAGAAGAAATTACACTCTTGATGAAGAAAATAAGGGAAATGAAAGAAGAGGAAAATTACATAAAGAGGATTGAATATATAGAACTAAATAAAACCGTAAGGAAGAAAATAAGAGAGGATATACGAAGATATAACAAAAATCTTGTTAGAAATACAATCGAGGAACACAATAGTCTGAAAAAAACCAAACAGCAGCTCATGATAGGGAGAAAGCAAATAATTGCAGTTAAGAGATCAGACGGGACCGTAACACGAAATAAGGAAAAAATTATAAAAAATATTTGAAAATTTCTACAGAGAATTGTACTACTCCGAGGAAGAACTAGGAAATGAAGATTCAGAGGAAAATGATGTTGATGTCCCAGACGTAATGAAAGAAGAAGTGGATAAAGTAATTCGAAGGATGAAGAACGGAAAATCGCCAGGAGAAGATAAACTCACAGCAGAGATGTTTAAGTGAGG
Organism: Lepisma saccharinum; assembly: GCA_022664845.1. Lineage (NCBI taxonomy): Eukaryota > Metazoa > Arthropoda > Insecta > Zygentoma > Lepismatidae > Lepisma > Lepisma saccharinum. The sequence goes on from JAGDQP010064439.1 coordinate 11,101, forward strand.
AGGTGAAAAGATGAAAGAAGATCTTGCGAAATTATTCTCGATGTGCCTGAGGAAGAGAGAAATATCCTCAAGTTGGAATAATGCAGTTATAATTTTGTTGTACAAGAAAGGGCACAAAGAACGTGTTGAAAACTACAGACCAATTAGTTTACTGTCAGTTCTATACAAAATGTTCACCAAAGCTATTTTGAATCGTATTGAACGGGACTTGGATTTTAACCAGGGAAGGGACAAGCCGGAATTTGTCGTGGATTTAGCACAATGGACCACATACAAACATTGAATGAAGTTATGGAAAGGACTAATGAATATGAATTTGCACTATGTATGGGATTCGAAGATTTCGAAAAAGCTTTCGATTCGGTCTCTTTGGCAGCAGTACTTAAATCACTTGAACATCAAGGCATCGAATGTGCATACATCAAGTTACTGCGAAACATTTACTCGACTGCCACATCTGTCATTAGACTAC